>SNQJ01S0070833.1:0-13569 GCA_010110895.2 Picea sitchensis
GTATAACACTCTGTTGCAGGGTCTGACATTATTTGTTGTAGGTTCTAACACTTTTTGCTGCAGGATTTCATGATTCTATATTGGATTATGTAAGGTGATGATAAAACATAATGAAAGGCCATCTTGGATGCATGGCACTAACCCATGAGTATGGATTGAGGCATTTTTCTATTGAAGAACAATGTTGGTTATGATAGTGAAGTTATGGCACCTTGATTATGTGATATATTTTGATGATACTAGCTAGAGATGTCATTGAATCATACTACTAGTACACGTGTTCCTTGGATGCTTATTATTTGTTGTAGTGAATGGAGGATTGATGTTGATTTGTTGGTGTACATGGTTGGTACATATTTTGAGTTTCATTGATATATCTTATGATGTGTTGTTAGAAGCTTACTTGTTGGAAAAATTGATGCATGCATTTGGAATATGGATGGGCTATATCTTGGGACATGTAGTTGGTGAGTTGATGAGGTGATCATGTTGTACATCATTGATGAATCATATACTAATCTATAGTTGATGTATGATTGGTACATTTCTAGTACATTGGTAGCGACACCTACTAGAATTTTGATTGGCACATTTTTAATGGAGGATTTGGAATACATGTATGAGGATTCATCATGTTGTGGTATTTGTGCATGGTTGATGTACTTGATTGGTACAAGTGGTGATACATGTTGATGTACATGTTTAGTACACTCATAGATGGAATATGCTTGATGATACTACACCATTGATATTACTTGATTAGCACAAAAATTGGTATTTGTTTGAGATACCTGGTAATGACACTTGGTTCATGATGGAGACATATCATGAGTGATATGACACTTTTTTGGCACATTGGTGGATTCACATGTTGGCATATTCTCAAGAAGCTCTCACAAGAAGCTCTCCATCAATACTCCAGAAGATATTCTCACAAGAAGCTCTCCATTGATCCACAAAAATGATGATCTACAAAAGACCATTTCTATCTTATTTATACTTTCATCCTCTAGGTAACTTAACCCATTTTTAGGTCACTTAACCCATTTCTAGGTCACTTAACCTATTTTCCTTATTTTATGGTTAACCACTTTCCATAAATAGAAAGTTCTCCAATAATTTATCATTTAAATATTCCTTCTCGATTTTGTCACCTTACTTTATCATTTCTTGATTTTATCACTTCTCTTTATTATTTAAATAATCCACCTTGACTTTGTCACTTTAATTTATAATTTAAATAATTATTTCTTCTTTTAGGTCACTTTGACTTCTTTAACCTTGGGGGCTTCAAGCCTTCATGTGGGGGTCCTTCATCTTCGTAACGCCCTAACTCTCAAACCATGAGGAGTTATGTGACATTCCACATACCACCGGAAATGGAATGACAAGCACTATCCATCTAGGATAGTTTCACCAAAAATTTCCTTGATCTTCATATCATTATTCCACATACAAGCATGGGTCCTCCAACCATTATTATAGGATAACTCAATCCGCAAAGCGTCTTCCTGTGAGGGATTTCACCATAAGGGGACCACTTTGTATTTCATCCATTTGTGCACCTTATCAATCATGATAAGACAATAATAATAGCATGGGTCCTCCAACCATTCTTCTAGGATAACTCAATCCGCAAAGCGTCTTCCCGTGAGGGATTTCACCATAAGGGGACCACTTTGGAGTTCATCTATTTATGCACCTTATCAACCATGATAAGACAAAAATGAGTCATCTATACATTTTTCCAACAATGCATCATATACCAATGAAACCACATCGATCCATCTTCATCATGTATCAATGACAACTCATTGATCCATCTTCATCATATCGATGACAACTCGGTGATACCATTTTCATCTATGCATTCTCATCAGGACGTGCATGTGCATTAGATCAATCATCAGTCAATAAATATATTGGCATCAGTCAATCCTATGACATCAATCAATGACATCAATTAATCAAACCATTGGCATCAACAACAACATGATCCAACAATCTCCCCCTTGGCATTGTTGTACCAATGTCGATGTCAACACCAATTACCAATTATTGGTATCCAACATGTAGATAAGGCGTATACCATCAATAGTCAATGTCGATATCTCTCCCAATCAATAATCATCAATCACATCAATGTGACTATCCTCCCCCTTGACATCAATGGAAAAGGGTCATTCTCTTGGTGTTGCTTCCCCTACTTGAACTTTCCTTGGGACTTTTCCCCTTGTTTGAGTGTCTTTGATCTTCCTCTAAATAATGTCTCCCCTTTTGATCAAGGGATATCGCTATGATATAATGCTGAAAATACATCGAACATACTCCCTGACCATCGCTCCTCCTGAAATTATGCCTCTGTGCTCTTTCTTCAAATATGGGGATCTTTTCTATGTATGCATATGATAAATATATCATCCTAGAATCATGGGAAGAAGAATAGATCCCCTATAGATATCTACCCTATATTCTTTGCAGGATGAACAATGTGATACCATATAACAATCCTTGGACCTGGTCGTACATCAAACTCATGCTATACCAAGCTTCATGATACAAATATATGTCAACAATGAAATAAAGAATCATGAACAAAATATCAACCAAGCACATCTATGCAAAATGTGTGCTCATCATGCACAACACCTATGTACATCAGCTTAAACCAGCATCAACATCATGCAATGTGTCGAAAGATATCATCCATGGAATGTATCAATCATATACCTCTATCAATATGCGAACATGTGCATCTACTAATTATGTCAACCATGTGCATCTGTTAATATTCCAATCATGTGCATCTATCAATTATGCCAACCATGTGCATTTACTGATATGCCAACCATGTGCGTCTATGTCAGCCATGTGCATCTGCAATATGCCAACCGTAGTAAATCTACTGATATGTCAACATTTGCATCTACCAATATACCAACCATGTGTCATATTACTCATGATATGTCTCCATCATGAACCAAGTGCTATAACCATGTATCAAACAAATGCAATTGTTTTTGCTAATCAAGTAATACCAACAGCATAGTATCATCAAGCATATTCCATATATGAGAGTACCAAAACATGTACACCACCGTGCACCAATACCATAAAATTATGAATCCCATACATGTATGCAAATCCTCCATAAAACATGTGCCAATCAATGACCCACTAGTAGGTATCTCTACCAGTGTACTACAAACATACCAATCATGCATCAACTATAGATCATCAATGATGTACAACATGATCATCTCATAAATTCCTGCCAACCACATGTCCCAATGTGTAGCCATCCATATACTAAATGAATGCATCAATATTTTCAACAAGTAAGCTTCCAATGTCATCAAGATGTATCACATAACTAAGGTGTCGCAACTTCACTATCATAACTTGACATTGTTCTTCCAGCAGGAAAATGCATCAATCCATATTAATGGGTTAGTGCCATGCATCCGTTATTTCACATCATCACCTTACATGATCAATATAGAATCATGAAAACTGTGGCAAATAGTGTTAGAACTGCTGATAAATGCATATCATGCCACAGCATCCGAGTTATACCATCACATCAAATTGCAACCACTATGCATTGCCTTTCTCCCAAGGCATTTCAATAGACACGCGGCCTGTTGCAAAAATGAGTGCATGTGTACACAACCTATTAAAGGTCAGAACGCATCGACACACAACTGTCACCACTGTCACCCACATATTCCTCAGTAGATGTCTTACTTAAAATTCCCTTCAGTCTTTCATTATATTCTGGTTGCTTTGTCTTCTTCACCCCACTTCTATAGATTGTCCTTTCTCCTCATAACTTGAGCTCTAAGAATCCATGTTTTCAAGATGTCTCCCTTCCTTACTTCATCCCTTCTTCTAGCCATTCTGTTTGAAGTCCTCATCATAGACTTTGTTCTTGTGTTCCATCCTCCTTGGATTTGTGGCCAATAGGACTACAATATTGGCACATAGGACATGTTACAGTGAACAACAATGTATTTCACACATCACTTCTCCAAGACCTTATGGTGTTATGAAATGTTACATTATATCTTCTTTCATAAGATCTACATTCAAAATATTTGTGACCATATTCACTACATGAATAACAATGACCATGAAATACTTCCATACCTTTGCTTTTGTGTCCAAGATGACTTGATGTCTTCCTTTCGTTGTTCTTTTGAAATTTTCCTTTCCTTGTTTAGATGGTTGCTTTCAAAATTGTCTTCCTTCCTTGATGGAATTACCTCATGCTTCTTTTGATGTTCTTTCTTCGACATGTGTATCTTCTTCTTTGTATCCAAACTTTGATTTATCACATGGTGATATTTATTTCAAGATTTGTGAGCTACTCAATAATTTGTTTGAATTCTCCGCTTTCTTTCTAATATCAACAGTTTTGGATTCAACATCGCATGATAATGGTTTCATTGAATTTGAATTCTTCAAAGTTCTTCTACCCTTTGCGATATGATTTGGGTCTTGGGATGAATAATGGTTTCAAAACATTTGCTTCAATCATCATCTACCTTCATATCTTTTTCATTCTTTAGTCTTGTGATATCTTCTTCCTTTCTTCCAATTTAGTCTTGTTGTCTCTTCTTGTTCTTATTGAGGATTCCTTTAGCTTCAAGATGTTCCTTTGACTCATCCTAAGAAAAATTTTAGTGTTATCAAGTATGGTTATGGTGTGTATGAAAATGATCACTTCTATATCTATGTAAGCCCTCTTCAACTTCTTTTTGAGTTCTAATAGATCTTCTTCTATTATTTCGTGGGATAACTGCCATCAAACTTTGCACAAATTGTTTATAGATCATCTTGACGAAGGATTCAGCATCATCGTTTGAATCATTGAATCTGATGTTAAAGGAGTGTCTTTGGAGATTCTATCTCTTCATTTTAAATAATTTGGGATCTTCCTTTGTGCATATTCACTTGAGGGAAATGTTTTCAGGATCACATTTAGAAATACAATCAAGGGTTTTGGAGATTCTTGCCTTTGATGATAATCTTGATGGAGTGGTCTTCAATATGTTCCTTCTCCTTTCTTTGATATGTCTCCTCTAGCTTTATACATAGATCCTTAATGAGAGTGCATTGTTCCATGCTTTATTTGATAGGGATTGAGGCTCCACTAACAATGGTCTTGAGACAATGCATCATTCTTATTGCTACCTTTGAGTTGCAAACTTGTTGGCTTGTTCGCTTCTTGGGCCCGTCCACCAATGGCTACCTTTCAAATAGCTTCTCCCATTGTCTTCAAATACACTCTCATCTCTATTATCAAGTAGATGGTTTTTCATCATAAAGGATTGGTATTTCATCATTTATATGTGTGTCTATGGATATCCTTCCATATCTTATTGGAAACATAGTGAAGGCCCACTCGACTTGAATTGTTGACCTTCTGCTGAGGGGGTGAGCAGTGTAGGGCTCTTTCCCAAAACTCCTTAGTTAACAATCACCATTAACTCATTACTCATTGTTTTCATTTATAACCAGTTAAATTTCAGCACATATCAACAATATATCAGAAACATATCATCAACAAGTCATCATAAAGGAACACAAAGAACACAAGATGTATGTACAATTTTCTTTTATTGGACTACAATCCTTGGGGATTTTAAGAAGCGAATAGAGTAAAATATACAATAGCACGGATATATAATGGGCATAATCTTACACCCTCTAAACAAATGATATGTGGAAAAATCCTCAACAAATCAATTTGTACCATAAACAAGTGCATCAACCATGCCGCAGACACAATGACAAACAACTTTTGTAATCAACATGCTACATGAAAGTGCATCAACCATGTACCAAGTATATGCAATCATGTGTCAACTAATCTGTCAACAATGACTCATTAATATGTACCAGCATCATCAACTATACCTCATGTATGAAGCCAACTCATCAAGTGTTTGTCTCAACCATGGCTAGTTAGTCAACAACCCCAACTGGAGATAATCATAACTTTGTACATGATCATATAAAACTGATACACAATGTTTTATACAATTATAGGGTTCACTACTTGGAACCTCTCAAAAAGTGATTTATAGGAAAAATGGCATGCATTGCTTTGAATTAAACTATTCTGAAGGATGTATGAGAGTTCCCACATGAAGAATATTTGTTGAATTTATATGAAACGGTTACAAAGAATACTATAGAATATAATCTAGCAAAACAATTGGTTTCATGAAATTTGGATCTGTTATGGAGAAATTATGACGTTTTTACCCAAACCTTGTTTTGAATGGTTTTGGACTAGCTACAAGCCATTTTCCACGGTATATCTCCAAAACACAATGGCCACCAACTATTTTTGTACCATGCTCTGGTGGATATGTTTTCCTCAATGGCATAGAAATATCTCACTATCTATGGATCATTATAAGAAAAAGTTATTGAATGGTGCTGAGATGGCGTAAATAACATGCCTTAAAGCATCAATGAATTTATCCTCCCATGATATCTGACCCTCTTTTCTTCGCTTCCCTCTGAGATTAAAGTAGATATCCTTGGTTACCCATTCACCTAACAGATGTCAATATTCTCCAAGTTTCCACACCAAAAATGTCAGAAGCTCTCACAGGAAATATAAGATCAATATTCAAGATATTCTCACAGAAGCTCTCATTGATCCACAAAAGGATGATCTAAAAGAGACAATTTATATATTATTTATACTTTCATAATATACGTCACTTAACCCATTTTTAAGTAACCTAAAAATGGGTCACTTAACCTATTTTCCTTATTTAGGGTTAACCACTTTGCATAAGAGTTCTCCAATAATTTATCATTTAAGTATTCCTCCTCAATTTTTTCACCTTAGCATCATTTCTTGATTTTATCACTTTAACATTATTTAAAAAAACCACCTTGACTTTGTCACTTTGCTATCATTTTAAATAATTGTTTCTTCTTTTGGATCTTTGACTTCTTTTACCTTGGGGCTTCAAGCCTTCGTGTGAGGTTCCTTCATCTTTGTAAGACCATAACTATCAAACCATGAGGAGTTAATGTGACATCCACATACTGGAAATTGAATGAAAATAACTATCAATCTAGGATAGTTTTTCCCAACAATTTCCTTGATATTCATCTCATTATTCCACATACAAGCATGGATCCTCCAACATTCTTCTAGGATAACTCAATCCATAGCGTCTTCAGTGAGGACTTTCACCATAAGGGGACCACTTTGGGTTCATGCATTTGTGCCTTATCAATCATGATAAGACAATAATGAGAGCATGGGTCCTCCAACCATTCTTCTAGGATAACTCAATCCATAAGCGTCTTCCCCATGAGGGCTTTCACCATAAGAAGGGGACCACTTTGGAGTTCATCCATTTTGTGCACCTTATAAATCATGATAGAGAAAATAGCTGCAGTCATCTATACATTTTTTTCCAACAATGCATCATATACCAATGAAACCACATGGAATCCATCTTCATCATGTATCAATGACGCTCTGATGATCCATATTCATCATATCAATCAACTCATTGATCCATATTCATCTATGCGACCCTCATCAAGGATGATACATATTACATTAGATCAATCATCACTCAATCAATCCCTTTTGGCATAAATCAATCACTTGACATGCGATCAATGAAACCATTGGCATCAATGACATCATGATCAACAATTATTAAGTAAAGTGACAAAGTAAATTGATTATTTAAAATAAAAAAGTGAAGTGAGAAAATCAAAGAGATTATTTAAATGATAAAGAGTGGGGTGACAAAGTCAAGGAGGAATATTTAAATGATAGTAATGGATAAATTTCTAATTGTGGAAGGTGGTTAACCCTAAAAATGAGAAAAATAGGTTAAGTAACCTAGAAGTGGGTTAAGTGACCTAGAGATGAAGAGTATAAATGAGGCAAGGATTCTCTTGTGAAATGTACATTTTGGGAGCATCTCTTGTGTATTTTTGGTGAGCATATTGTGTGCATCTATTGAGCATGATTGAAGATCTATTCTAAGAGAGAGAGAGAGAAATTATGGAGGATCTCATAGACACATCAAAGTTTTGACATGTCTAAGATCTTGACGACAAAATTTTGGAGGTTACGAAACTCTAGTTTTAGGTATCTGTGAGGGATGTTTTGGAGGTTCTGAAACTCTAGTTTTTAAGGTATACGCGGGATGTAATGAGCCAGGACGCGTACATATGTGGGTTGTATGAAGACAGGTTGTGTACAGTGGATGAAGTCATGGAGATTGGTTTTTGAGCTAATGACTAGTTGTTGAAGACTGAAGCAAATTCCAGATATAAAGACTATGGGCTCATATCTGCCACTGAGACTCTAGTATGGTTACATTGTTATCTTGATGGATAGTAGTGGTTGTTTTGTGGTGAATTCCTAGGGCATTCTTGGTATGTTGTTGTGATGTGTTTGTGTTGGATGATAGAGTGAGTAACAATATTGTAATTCAGTGATGATATGATTGTTATAGTATGTTGATCACTTATACATGTTTGAGTAGTATTCATATTGTATGGTTGAGAAGAATGATTTATTTATTGGAGAGCTTGGATGTGTTGTGATTGGTAATGAGTCATACTAGATAGTGAGAGATACAAGAGAATGATGAATTGGTTGCAGGGGATCTGAGTTGATTTTGAACAGAAAACCCTAAGCAACTCAGAAGGCATACATAGGCTATAATACTGAATGACCACGTACATACACAGGTTTTAGTGATCCAAGGCATGTACACATGTAGGCTGCACTACTGACATGTCGCGTACCTGTGACAAATTGATATCTGTGGAGGATCTTTCCCTCATCTCAATTGGTGTTGAGGATGTAAGTTGAGTCTTCCATATAGAGCTGGTGCTCTTGTAGAGTTGTACTCTATTCAATTCTTGCTGAAAAACCCCAAGGATTGAAGTCTGTAATAAAAGGAAAATTGTACATACATCTTGTGTTCTTTGTGTTCCTTGTGGTGATGATTTGTTGATGATATATTGTTGATATATGTTCACATCTAATTGGTTATAAATGACAATAATGAATAATGAGTAAATGGTGAATGAGAACTAATGAGGTTTGTGTAAGAGGGAAGTTTTGTAAAAAGATCCCCACACTCATTCACCCCCCCCTTTAAGTGTGGTCGGTGTTTCCAACAACATCTCCATCTCTCTCCAAAACTTGTGAACATTTTCTCTCTCTTATGCTTGAGTTAGATGAGTGTATAAATGAGGTGTCTAGCCTCTCTATTTATACAAAAATGTCTTTCCCTTTTAACTACTAGGGTTGACTTTACAACTGTCACTTTATTAGAATTTACATTTTCCACAATAGGCATCGACTTGACAGTTTGACTTTATTTTACAATAAACACCACGATGGGGATGAATCTACAATTACAACATACTAATATTCTTTTTAGGGTTTTTTCATGATCAAATACAATATGAGAATATATTTCCCAGCTACACATTCTTCAACACTCCCTCTTATCAAGGAAGGTATTATTCGGGAATAATTTTCTTCTGCATGTCTATACACTTTGGCCATTTTCTTTTTGATTTTCACGAATCTATATATCATAAGAAGTTATGCACTTTCACTAGCCTTTCGTATTGGGGTAACATACCAACTTGCGTTGGGGTAGCATACCAACTTATGTTGGATTACCAACCTATGTTGGGGTAGTATACCTGCCTGCGTTGGAGTACCAACCTATGTTGGGGTAGCATACCAACCTACGTTGGAGTACCAAACTGCACTAGGGTAGAATACCAGCTTGCATTGTGGTACCAACCTTCACTGGGGTAGCAGACCATCCTTCGTTGGGGTACCAACCTGCGCTAGGGTAGCATATGATCTTGTGTTGGAGTAACAACTTGTGCTAGGGTGGAATACCATCCTATCTTGAAGTACCAACCTATGATGGGGCATCATGCCAACATGCGTTGGAGTACCAACCTGCACTTGGGTAGAATACAAGCCTATGTTGTGGTACCAACCTATGTTGGGGTAGCATACCAACGTGCATTGGAGTTCCGACCTACGTTGGAGTAGCTTCTACTAATGGGGATCTCATCACTTCCCTCTAATGGGGATCACATCTCACTATTGAAGAAAACAATCACTTCTCACTACTGGAGAAGTCTTTTTGGACCACTACAAGCTTGTCTCTTAAAAAATTAAACTTAAGTCTCGATGGGGGCTTAGTCAATAAATATGCTATCTATTTGTCGATGGAAATATACTAGATATTTACTACTCCCTTCTATACCATGTCCCGGACATAGTGGTACTTGATCTCAATGTGTTTTCACTTGTCATGAAACACAAGGTTCTCTAACAACTTAATACAACTTTGGTTATGACATAAAATTCATTTCTCCTTTAATTTAAGATTAAATAGCCCTACAAGCAACTTTCTAAGCCACACTGCTTCTTTGCTAGATGTGAACGTTGCAATATATTCTTCTTTGGGTGTATGGAGTGCCACACTGGTTTTCTTCCCAATGAACCATGCAATCATAGGTGATCCTAGACTGAAGCAACACCCAGATGTACTTTTTTGATCTACTACACTACCGACCCAGTCTGAATCATCATATCCATGTAGGCTTATCTCCCGATCTGAGACATATCTAAGAGCATAATCAATTGTACCCTTTAGGTATCACAATACGTGTTTTGCTACAACTAGGCGAACATGTCTTGGCTCAACCATATACTAACTCAAGGTGTTCATCAAAAAACATATATCTAGTCTCGTGTTTGTCAAATACATGAGTGATCCAATCATATGTCTATACAAGGTAACATCCACTTTTTCTAAATATGTGTATCTCTCTACAGGAGAAAAGGTCTCCTCATAATCAATTCCTTATTTATGGGAGAATCCTCACGCCATGAACCTTTCCTTTTACTCTTCAACACTGCCATCTACTACATGATTTGTTTTTTACATCATTTGAGATAACAACTGATTTATGTTCTGGTCTTGAAGCCACATCCCAAACATCATTCTTCAAAATAGATTGGTACTCTTCAATCATGGAATCATTTAGTTCCTTCTTTTCTGCAACCTCTTCATAACATGTAGGTTCTGCATAAATAATATCACTAAGGAGTGCCACGTAACTAGAATAAGGTTTTGGTTTCTTTCTTTCTCTGTGAGTTCCTTCTGGAGCACCATATTTTTTTGCATCCTATATAATCTCACGAGCCCAAGTTGGCCTCTTCTTTCCTCTAGCTGGATCTGTGGGTCTTTGTGGCTCTACCATGTCATGATATACTATATCATTTTCTTCTGGTACAATATCATTTCTCTTGTTTGCAACTCTTGGAGCAATCGATTCTTCATCATGGTATTTATCTCTATGACAATTCCTTGAATTTTTCAATGTTGCATCCTCACCGAAGGTAACATCTCTGGTGATATCAACTTGGTTTTTACCAGGGATGTAGACTATGTATGCCTTCAATGTTTCACTGTAACAAAAAAATATGACCTTCTTTCCTGAAGGGTCCAATTTGGATATTTTGTCCTTGGGAACATGTATATACACTGGACAACCGAATATTCTCAGGTGGTTTACTTTTGGCTTCTCTCATGTGAACATTTCTTATTGTGTCTTACTCCTAATAACACAATGGAGTGTTCCATTTTGTACATACACTGCAGTCCTTGCTACTTCTTCCCATAGATATTTTGGTACATTCTGATCATGAAGCATGGCCTTCACTTCTTCCATTATGGTTCGGTTCTTTCTTTCTTCCACACCATTTTGTTGAGGATTGTATGGAGTAGAGAGCTCCCTCTTAAAACCAACTTCTCCACAGGATTCCTTGAATTCATCTGATGTGAATTCTCCACCATTGTCTGACCTCAAGACCTTAATATTCTTTTTAGAAACATTTTCTATGAGGGTCTTCAATTCCTAATATTTTATAAACACTTCACCTTTTGACTTCAAGAAATAAATCTAAGCTTTGCGTGAAAAATCATCAATGAAGGAGACATAGTATACATACCCATTAGATGAAGAGGTGGACATAGGTCCACATACGTCTTAGTGTATAATGTCCAATACGCCTTTGTCCTTGCTTTTACTGCTTGGAAATGGGCTCTTCATGCTCTTTCCTTCAGCACATCCCTTGCATATGCCCTCATGGTTCACCTGGATCTTTGGTAGTCCTATCACCATCTTGGTCATCATCGGTAATTTCTTATAGTGTATATGAGCAAGTATTTTTTGCCACAACTCACTTGGGATTACGACATTGTGAACCATGGTTGTCTCTGAGTGTCCTTTCAATTTGTAGCCTCCCTTTTGGACACCAATCATAAATGAATCATTGAAATATTTCCCTTTTTTCCACATTAGAACTTCTCCATCGACAGATGAAATTATGAAACCCTTCTCTTCGAGATCCAAAATAGAGAGCAGATTCTTCCTCAACCCAAGTACGAATAAAACATATTTTATCTTCATCAATTTTCCAGAATCTAATTTCAAATAAGCTTCTACTATGCCTTTGATAGGATATTGATAATCATCTCCAAGTTTCACCTTATGAGGTTAGTCTTTCTTTCTCAAGTTTGATAGAGAGTACTAGTATCCTATCATGTACTTAGAAGCACCACTATCAATGAGACAAATGTGACTACCATGAGTGACAGTTTTTGTAAGGGATGGAATTTAAATATATTATTCATTATCATTTTCTCCCTCTGGATCTTTAGATCTTACGAGATCATTCTCTTCTGGAATGTATTTCCACACTTGGAGGTCATTGGATCCTTCAAGCTTTCCATCAAGCCTGAAACTGGTGGTCATCCTGCCTAGAACAAGTAAACAACAAATAAATTTTCAAGATATGGATCTAGACCTTACCAAACATTTTTGTTGAACCAAGATGAATTTTCATCACAGGGACTGCAACAACTGCAACCAAACGTCGAGAACTAGGGTTTATGAGGAAACCCTAATTTTTCAAATTTTGAATTTTTGAATTCTGGTCTAGGGAAGTGATGTGCCTTTCCTAGGAGAGTTCCTAGGTGATCTTAGATTTACCAACATATTCCAAAAAGAGGTAAAACATCACTCTTAGGGTTTATGCAGAAACCCTAATTTTGCAGTAGCTCCAACACTAAAAACTAGATCTTGGAGAGGGTGCGTTGAGGCTAGGAAAGACTCCATAAACTGTGATTTGGTCTCTTTCAGGCCCACTCTCATACCATGTTGAAAATTTACTTATGCAACTAACAGTTACAATTCAAACTTTCTTATTACAATTATTTAGCACATTAACTCCATATACAAGATCACTAAAAGAGAGATAATCATAGAAAAAAGATAGACACAAATATTATCTTGGGAAACCCTTTAGGGGAAGAAAACCCAACAACTTATTCTAAATAGATTCTTCAACCAAGAACAATGTCAAGACAAAAAACAGATAGACGTTTGTTGCGTCTCCCTCTCTCTCCAAAACTTGCACACCTTTTCTCTCTCTTGTGCTTGAGTGAGATGAGTGTATAA
>SNQJ01S0070833.1:13619-23982 GCA_010110895.2 Picea sitchensis
TTCTCCCTCTGGATCTTTAGATCTTACGAGATCATTCTCTTCTGGAATGTATTTCCACACTTGGAGGTCATTGGATCCTTCAAGCTTTCCATCAAGCCTGAAACTGGTGGTCATCCTGCCTAGAACAAGTAAACAACAAATAATTTTTCAAGATATGGATCTAGACCTTACCAGACATTTTTGTTGAACCACGATGAATTTTCGTCATAGGGACTGCAACAACTGCAACCAAACGTTGAGAACTAGGGTTTATGAGGAAACCCTAATTTTTCAAATTTTGAATTTTTGAATTCTGGTCTAGGGAAGTGATGTGCCTTTCCTAGGAGAGTTCCTAGGTGATCTTAGATTTACCAACATATTCCAAAAAGAGGTAAAACAGATCACTCTTAGGGTTTATGCAGAAACCCTAATTTTGCAGCAGCTCCAACACTAAAAACTAGATCTTGGAGAGGGTGCATTGAGGCTACGAAAGACTCCATAAACTATGATTTGGTCTCTTTCAGGCCCACTCTCATACCATGTTGAAAATTTACTTATGCAACTAACAGTTACAATTAAAATTTTCTTATTACAATTATTTAGCACATTAACTCCATATATAAGATCATTGAAAGAGAGATAATCATAGAAAAAAGATAGACACAAATATTATCTTGGGAAACCCTTTAGGGGAAGAAAACCCAACAACTTATTCTAAATAGATTCTTCAACCAAGAACAATGTCAAGTCAAAAAACAGATAGACGTTTGTTGCGTCTCCCTCTCTCTCCAAAACTTGCACACCTTTTCTCTCTCTTGTGCTTGAGTGAGATGAGTGTATAAATGAGGCATCTAGCCTCTCTATTTATTCACAAATGTATTTCCATTTTAACTACTAGGGTCGAGTTGGAAATTGTGACTTAATTACATTTTACATTTTCCACAATAGGGGTCGACTTGACACTGTGACTTTATTTTACAATAAAGGCCATAATGGGGACGACTTTACAAGTACAACATAATAATAAACTTTTTATGGTTTTTGCATGATCCAATACAATAGGAGAATATCTTCCACAACTACACATTCTTCAATAGTTGACAGTTAAACTTTATTAATTTTATATTTCTTTTATATAATTATTATAATTTTCATAAATAATTTAACATACAACATTGTAATTTCAGAAGTTAATGTTAACGTCACACCCAAATAGACCTATATAGACATATTTTTTATTTAACACATCTCCTTTCAATTTTATTAACAATTTTGTTTCATAGAATAAATAATAATTGGTTCACTATTTATTTCAAGGAATTTCATTTCCTTATATTATAACAAGAGCTTGTCATTATTTGTTTGTTTTAGTATAATTTTATTGCTATTATAAATATATTTTAAGTACTTTAATGAGTAATTCCCCACCACTTCCCCTGCAACATGAGTTTTAGGAATATAGGCTAATGCAAGTTTGGTATTGGTATAAGAATCTTGAAGATGCTGGCATGCAATGTTGTAATTCAAACTTATGCATGAATTCAAATTTATGCACCAAAAAATTTACATCACCATTCAAGTGGCACTTGTTTTATGTACAGGGTTAAAGTACATGATCTCACTAGATATCTCTTTTGTATTTCTTTCATATATGATCATCTTTAAAACAACATTTTTGGTCTTGGAACAAATCTTCCTGGTACGTAAAAAAGTTTAGAGTCACTCACAACTAATAGTTAGTGATTATTTTCCTTAAGATAAATTTATAGTTGGCAAGTTTACAAGAATAAGTCAACTCACTTTAAATTCACAATGGTGTTTTTCTTGACCTCAAAATGAAGTGTATGGATGTCCATAAAAGATGTCCTCTCTTTGTGCAAGCAGTCCCATGATAAGTCTATGATAAGTATTGAGCATAAAAATATTAAGATGTACTGAGTATATGGATGTCCATAAACGATAAGTCCATGATAGGTACTGAGTATATGGATGTCCATAACAACTAAAGTTGAGCATAAAAACTACTAAGAAGTGGTGTTACAAGCAGTGCCATGATAAGTTTATGATAGGTACTCAGCATAAAATTACTAAGACCTGGTGTTGACAAGTACATGCTGTTAGTTGTCAAGTGGGTATTGCGAAGATGCAAATAACTATATAGATTAGTTAAACTAGATCTTTTGATAAACTATGCAAAACTTTTCCTTCGACAAATATTCTTGTGTTGTAGCATATGCAAACTTAATTTTCTTCCAATGTACTCGTCGGTTTTTAGTTTATAAAGTAATGATATTTTGAATGTCAAAGAATTCCATTATACACTTTTGCATATCTTATATATTCAAAATCCATTAACAATAGCAGGAGAGAAAACAAACATTAATTACAATTTAAAAACTATCAAAATTGTCAGATGTATTAACTTTATGTAGAACAAGAAGACACTCTTTTCCTACAAAGATTAACTTTTGAACCTTGGTTCTAACTATAGATTATTAGAAAAATAAAATATTAAGAGCAACAATAGATTATACCCCTATTATTTAGAGAGGAAATGACAATTTATAATAGTAATAGGTATTTGTAAAAAGTTTTTAAAGGGTTTCAGTTTGAACAACAAATTAAGAAATTTATATAGAGAGAGGGGTAGATCCATTTTAACCACTGATTTATTTAAGAAGGATTAAATTTCTCAAGTTTTGCAATCTATAAGAGATGAACTCTTGGAGATTTGATTCATGTATGTGTTTGATAGATTCAGGGTGAAAATGGATCTATCCTGGTGCGTACTCTAAACGTTTTAATTTTTTACTCTTTTTCGAAGAATTGTTTTAGTTTGATTTTGCCATAAATGGCATGAGGAATGGTTGGTTCTGCATATTTGAGTGGCTAAGTTTGTATAATGAGAGTGTCCCTGGGTTTTTTTAGCATGTTGAATCCATTTATGCATTCACAATTGCAATTTAAACGACAAAAAATTGCTATTTTGTCTAGATTTACATAGCGAGACCAAAAATACCAAAAGATAGAAAAAAAAAATAGCTATTCTTTTTTGTTTAAATTGCATTTATGAATACATAAATAGTTTCAGTGACCCCTCAGGCATTGGATTATACAAACTTAACCACTCAAATCTCCAGATCCAACCATTCCCAAAAGATAGAATGTTTAGACTACACTCTAAGAAAGTGGTAGAAGCTCACAACTTATAACTACACTCTAAGTTGTTAATAATACTCAATAAAAACAATTTTAAATTCTAATTTCAGATAATAAAAAACACTTTGCAATCTCTTAATAATATACACCATTCAACACACAATTTGGACAAAATGATTATTTTCTATTGTTTAAATTGTATTTTTGAATGCATAAATAGATTCAGTGTGCTAAAAAACCATGAGGCACTCTAATTATACAAAATCCAACCATTCCTCACCAGATTTGGGGTATACAAAATCCAACCATTCCTCACCAGATTTGGGGTAAAATGAAACAGAAAAAATCACCAAAAAACAACCTAAAGGTAGAATGTTTAGACTACACTCTAAGAAAGTAGTAGAAACTCACAATTTAGTGCCACAACTTACTCCAAGTAGAAAATTATCCCACAAAAAAATAACTCTACGAAACAAAACACTGCTTTAACCATGGCTTTTATCTGACTAGTCTATTTAAATCTCAAGATAGAACATTTAGCCAACTCCGTTGGGTTTTTTTGGTTGGAATCACGGATGTAAATCTGGAAAAAATAACATTTTTTTTTGTTTAAATTGCATTTCTAAATACATAAATAGTTTAAATGACACCTAAGGCACTCTGATTATACAAAGCCACTCAAATCTCGAGATCCAACCATTACCAAAAGATAGAATGTTTAGACTACACTCTAAGAAAGTGGTAGAAACTCACAACTTATAACTACACTCTAAGTTGTTATCAATGCTAAATAAAAGCAATTTTAAATTCTAATTTTAAATAATAAAAAATACTTTGCTATCTCTTAATAATATACACCATTCAACACAAAATCTGGACAAAATAATTATTTTCTATTGTTTAAATTGCATTTCTGAATGCATCAATAAATTCAGTGTGCTGAAAAACCCTAAGACACTGATTATACAAACTTAGTCATTCAAATCTACAGATCCAACCATTTCTCACCAGATTTGAGATAAAATGAAACTAAAAAAATAAAAATAAAAAGCAACCTAAAAATATAACGTTTAAACTACTCTAATAAATTAGTAAAAACTCACAACTTAATGCAAGTAGAAATTATCCCCCCAAAAATAACTCTACGAAACAAACCATGGCTTTTATCTGACTAGTCTATTTAAATCTCAACAGTTGCTGCAGATACGATGACGCCCTCATAGTCCCCACCATCACCGCCGTTAACTTTAATCGACTGCCCACTTGACGGGTGGAACAGATAAGAGACGTATTTATCGTATTTGAAAAATCCGCTTACAAAAATCCAGTCGCGCCATTGTGTAGCGCATATAAAATGCGAAAGAGATTGTGGAAGAGAGGCCACAACATCCCAAAGGCTTTTCTCACCATCATGCTTCTTCACCAGTTCTTCATTGAAACCGTACAACTCCCCACCAGAAGAAGCAGCCAAAAAACTTTTCCATGGATCTCCCCTGAATTCCAACGTGTCTTCCCACCTTCTCCACGTTCCGGCTCTCGGATCGAAAACTTCAGCGCTTAGGTTAAATTCGCCTCCGCTTAACACCATGAATTTACCTTCCATGAAAACACCATGGCATCCTGGACCGTGAGGTTGGATCATAGGAGGCAGAATTTCCCACTTGTCTTCCTCCAAGCTATAAACTTCTGCACCCGCCAGAGGGTAGAAATCCTCATTGAGCCCGCCAGCGACGTAGACAAGTCCGTTGCAAGAAGAGACACAGCAGGCAAAGCCGGATCGAGGTGTAGGCATGTCAGCTCCGCGGCTCCATCTGGCAGACTCAAAGTCATAAATGTATACACTCTTCGTCAGACTCATGGGGGAAGGGTGGCATCCTCCTATGACAACCAACTTCCGGTTCAGAGAAACGCACTGACACCATACTGGTATTCCAGCAATGTGGGGATCATCAATGGGAGGTAGACTTTCCCAGGTGCCCTTCACAGGGTCATATATCGTAATAGCAAAGACGAAATTGTCAATCAACGCGCCGCCATCAACCCTCTGAATCATGCATAGCAGCTGTTCGCGCGTGCCAGATATCTTTCTGTCCGCATAGAACGTGGGGCTACTCACCATAGCTTTCCAGCTTCTGCAGACAGCTTTCAGCGTATGGTGTGAATTGTAGGGCACTCTCAGCAAGCACATTCGAACGAGATCGTCCGGAATAACCTCCATTAGAGCACTTCAAACACACCTATTTCCTTATCGAGTTTACCCAAGATTTACACAGATCTTAACCAACCTCAAAGTGAGGCAAGTGTGTTGAAAGTATGAAACCTGAGTTAAATATTAACTAGCAGAGTAGGTCACCACTCCATCTTAAACCCTAATTACGAACCCTAATTACAAAGGGATCAAATTTTTTGATGTATAAATTTTAATTTATACTGGGCTGTAGAGCACTTAGCCATTCTTGGTAGGGCATCACTTATGGTAACCTAATTTCAATTTAATAAAAAAATTTAATTAAATATATAATTTGAATAAAAAATATTAGAAAATTGTGTATTCCCGTAAAAAATAAGTAAATTAATAAGCGGACAAATTAATTTTTTACAAAGAGTTTAATTTTTTTTACCAAAGTGGATTTTCACCTTGATATGTTGAATATAGATCCTTTTAAAATGGGCCAAAACCTTGAGCACCTTGATTTACTCAATTTAAAATTTCCACTAATCTAGGTCTTTTTAAAATGGGGCAAAAGCTTTACCAATAATATCATGGTCAAAGTTTTCATTAATCAAGTGAAACTATAACTTAAATTATAATTTATGGTAAAATTCCTACTAGATTTAGGGAAAATTCTCAACTAAAAAGAGGTTGTCCTTATCTTATAAAGTCACTTCCATTGAATGTTCTTTTTTATTTCCATATCGATAATACATTAATTACTTTTTAGAACTCTTTCTTAGGTGGAATGAACTAACATATTTTATATTACATGTTAAATACAATCAAAATATTTAATACTCAATTCTTCAACATGTCAATGCCAATAGTCCATTACTTATTTTTTAAAAATATAAATTTAAAGAAATTCTTATTATTATTAAACATGGAGTCATGCTACTTTAAAAAAATTATCATGTCTATAAATAATGTAAATATGTTTGTACAGATTCCTAGTATGGATCTCAAGGCCAACCCCACACTAGTGAATGGCTACAAGAATATCTATTAATATGAGCTCTGCTCATCATTCGCAAATAAATGGACAAACAAAAATCGTAAATAAATGCTTAGAAACGTACCTACTTTGCTTTGTGACAGATAAGAAATGGTCTCAATGGTTACATTTAGCTGAATGGTGGTATAACTCTACATATCACACCTCCGCTAAAATGACTCCTTTCCAAGCCTTATATGGTTATGAACCACCTAAATGGAAAGAGTTTGCACTAATAAATACTAAGGTACAAGCACCTAGCGACAACTCGTAATCGAATGAAACAACTAGCAGACCAACATAGGTCAGAAAGAGAATTTGAAGAACATCATTGGGTGTTTGTACGAATCCAACCCTACAAACAATTATCCCTTAAGCAACAAGGGAAGAACAAATTGGCCCCAAAATTCTATGGACCCTTTCAAATTAACAAAAAAATTAGCCAAGTAGCTTATAGATTGGAGTTTCCAGAAAATTGTCGCATCCACAATGTCTTCCACGTTTCATGTCTCAAAAAACTACTTGGGCAAGCTCAACCAGTGAAAATAAAAATTCCTGAATTCAATGACGAACGAAAAATTATGTTATAACTAGAAGGTATTCTTGCCACGAAGGAAAAGGTGTTATGTTCCAGAACCATAAAGGAATATCTTATCAAATGGAAAAACCTTCCAGAAGAAGATTCATCATGGGAGTCTGAAAAATTCCTTCGACAATACGCATCACTACTCTTTCTTTGAGGACAAAGAAAAATCTTAAGAGGGTGGCAATGTTACAAACATAAAAATGATAATAATAAATATAATGAATTGTAATAATAATTAATATCATTTAATTAAATCAAGAGGCACATACCTCTTCATGAAGAGGCGCATACCTCTTCATCAAGAGGCACTTACCTCCTCACCTTATGACCAGTCAATGCTATATAGCAACCATCACAAGGGTAGTGTAATCATCTTCAACTTTTATCATATTCAATCAAGTATTAATACTTGGAAAGATTCATTTCTCAGTGAATAAGAGTTTTCATGTTACAGGTTATTAGTAATGTCATGATTAATTTGATCTGACCTGAGGGAGAATGTTGGGCAATTTGATCACTAGTCACCTACACAACAACGCATGCTGGAGTGAAAAAGAGAGAAAATGTGTACGGTGTGCTCTTTTCTCACTAGGGGCAAATGTTGGGGGAATAGACCACGATTCAGCTACACAAGAATGTGTGCTGGAGTGTTCAAGACAAAAAATGAGAGACGTATGGGTGCTCTTAAGCAGAGAGAAAAAAAATGATTGTTGGTGTGCTCTTCATTCCCTCCTTGGTAGTAGTCGTTTTGGTTTTTAGATCCACATGCTGGAAGCCCTTGGATGGAAGAACGAAATGCTCAATCTACAAACAGATATGTGCACCAGTCCCTTTGGTGCATAGTCTCTCTTTTCTCCCTTTTGAACAACAACATGAAAAACGTCCCTCACATTTTTCAATCAACGCAAATGACAGACAAAAGAAAAAACACGAGAAGAATAGGTAACGCAAGAGGTTTTGCCAAAATGTCATCAATCGTATTAGCTTTTTCCATGTCTTCTTAAACCCACAATGCCAAAATTACAAATGGTAACACGCTGCTTTTTATTCTTCTCATATTCCCTGCATGATCATATTCACAAGGGAAATATCCCACAATGTCTTTTACTCACCATACTAATTATTAAATAAAAAATTAGACATCACCATTCTTACTTGTCCTGACAGATGCTTTATTACAAAATGATTGACTGACGCTGAAAAAAACTAGCATAGTATCATTATACTTTTCTTCTTGCTTGCTACGGACGACTTGAACTTGTTGTGTGCCCTCTAAGGAAGGTTGATGTCCTTCCTTATTGGTCCAATTCCTCCCTGTTTAGATCCGAAAGCATCCTGGATTTTGTCAGCAACTTAGGAAACCATCGTTGCACTGTCTCATTTGTCATCCATTTGGCTTGTGATGGAGTTTGTGTTATAGCAAGATTTGCCTCACCCTATGAAATCTTGCACATAGGGCCTTATTCCATTTCCCTCTGCAGACTTATCTTCCCTGTTGATAAAATCCAAAGAAAAAAATACAAATTTTTCCACTTGTATGCATCTTGCACACTATACAACAAGCATATACGCAGGTTGCTCCACTACAACCAACATACATCGGGATTTGTGCCAGAGAATGAAAATTAAATGTTGGGTTTCCATGTCACGATAGGAGATCTTTGATCCTTGGCCTTCCATATAGTAAAAATGTTCTGACTCGGCCCTTTAGTTCCATTTTGAAGGTTATAAATGGGTCAATTCCGAGCTATGGAAAAGGGGAAAGAATTCAACTTTGAGAGAAAAGTTACTCTGGAGAAACTATTTACTTCATACTGAGTCTGCATCCCTTTGTCCTTTAAGTCTGAACACAGTGTTCAAGCCCCAAGATATTCCCTTATTGATGGATAACCTCATTGTCTCCCTTCTATGAGCTTGCCTTCGGTGGAGGATTGAAGTGGTGGAGGCCCAGCTGGAAGGAACTTAGTTTCTTGGTTCCGAACAATGTCGACACAAAATTCTGTAATATTTTCACTTTTGCTGATCATTTATTAATAAAAATACTATTTTCCCATCCAATTAATATCTTGCAAATATATGAGTTATTATCCGTTGGCATATTTGTTATGTATATTGATGGATTATGTTGTCTAATGTGCTAACCTTTTATATCACCACCATATGCTTATTTTTCTTGTTTGTTGAGAACTTGTTGTAGGTATATAGCTTTGGGTCAAAGTACTCAACGATGGATATCATCAAACATCTGGACGAGGTAGGCGTCTTTCTTATCTCTCTTGCATATTATTTTATATAGCATGTGAGTTGATTTTTGCAGTCATTTTTGTATGTTGTGGTTCACCCTAGCCATAGAGAGATTTTCCTCGTAATGGAATTGGCGACCATGTTGGGGATTGAATCTTCTTTCTTAGATTTTGGAGTACTTTTCTCCTTGGATTGCTCTCGTTTCTATTGTGGTTCTTTTCATATCATTTCTTGTCAGTTCCTATTCACTCTGGGTCTGAGCTCTCAACCTTTCTTTCTTGCCTGGCCTTGTTTTGAAGCATATACGTTCCTTTTTCCTTGACAACCATGTACATACACAGGTTGTCTCACTGCAAGATGTGTATATACGCTATGTTTTCCTAAACAGTCGCATACATCAGTTTGTTTTTCCTGTTTTCTAGGTCTCGTGGTTGTTGGGTGGGATTTGATGTTTATTGAATCTTCTTAGATCCCTATAATGTCTTTTGTGTACTTCTGGGATGACAGGAAACCCTCTTTTGGTTTAATTTATGGGCGAAGTCTTTCTCATTTTCTTTTCATTTTTTATTGTCCTTGTACACTGGGTTGAGTGTTTTTTTGCTTGGTATCCATCTTAAGTTGTCTCTTTTTATACACAGTAGGGTTATATATCAAGTTACTTTTGAGTCCATGCATTTTCAGTTTTTTTATATTGAAAATACAAAAAAAAAAAAAATTGCATTGCTTGGCATTTTTGTCTTTTCAGTTTTTATCATTAGCTTAGTGCATATAGTGAAAGATTGCATTTTTACTTCTGAATTGCAGAGTTAAATTTGAAAATTGCATTGGTTTTTAGAAGCATATCATTCCTTGAAAGTTTATTAAGAACCAAAGACTGAATATAAAAGCACCACAACAAATATACAAGAACAATATGCAAAATCTGATTTATTACTATCAAACCCTTGAGGTAGGGCAACACCATACAATGGATCCTATTATGGAAGGGATCCTCTCCTGTTCACTTGCCTCTTCGAGAGGGCAACCTCCTAATGAGCTCCAGCTCCAAATACAATACTTCTCTTCATATCCCATTGCATTGCTTGAACCCCTTTATATAGTGCTACCATCACCTAAGAACATTCTAGAGGAGGAATCTTCTAGAAGTAGAACCTTCTAAGAAGTCCTCTTACATTTATTATATCTA
>SNQJ01S0070833.1:27514-66181 GCA_010110895.2 Picea sitchensis
AAAATTTTAATGGTGTCGTGATTAACTATCCTACTTATGATAAGGAGTTGTATGCATTGGTGCAAAGTGTGAAAAAATGGAAACATTATTTGTTGGGGAAAGAAACCATTGTCCACACAGATTATCAACCACTGCAATAATTATAATCACAAACAAAGTTACAACAAGAAAGGCACTTTAGATGGATGGGTTTTCTACAACAATTCCACTTGGTCATAAGGTATAAGAAGGGAATTTATAACAAAGTTGTCGATATTCTTTCAAGGCCTATTATTAGTTCTTCAGGTATTCTTAAGCATAGTCCTTTCATGCATGAGAGCTATGTTGAGCAATATGCTTTAAATGTTGATTTTAAAGAAGTATATGCAACTTTGTGTCATTCTAACCATGTTCCCCTGAGGACTCCCAAATGAGTTTAATTTAATCTCTTTTCCAAATCCTCTTTAAAAAGTGAAAATATTTCCGAGTGATTTGTCCCTATCACACTCGTTAAATTGGACTTGAAAGGTCGTGAGTCTTAGTTAAGCTCTTTTTCGACTTGTTATCAAAAAATGAAAAGATCGGCGAGTGAACTTGTATTTTTCAAACTCATAAATTAGTTTTAAAAAGACGTCTATTTGGCACAAGTTTATTCTTTTTTCACACCAAGTAGACTAAAAGACATAAAAAAGGACAATTTTTCGTGTTAAGTTGTGATTGCATCTCATGCCCTTGCTTGCAATATTGAGCCTATAGTTGTTTCTCACTTTGCATTATAAACTATTTTCCTCAGCATTTTTTCATTGATCTAGGTGGATATTGGTGGCCACCCACCTTTTCCAACTAGCTCAAAACAGTTTTCTCACAATTTTGGCAATTTACTATTTTTAGCAGTTTTTAACTTCTGGGCCATTTTGAGGGCCTAAATGAAAATTTTTCAGGATCAAGCTTCTCAATGATAGCCAAAGGCATGATTGAGCCCCCAAAATTAATATCCTCGATGATACCTTTCAAATGGGCTATCATATGCCTAAAACGGAGATCATATGCAAAAGTTACGACCCCGGGAAGTTGATGTACTAACTTACCCAAACAGGGCCCACATGACTTTTGGTGCTTCATCTCCTAGGGTTAGGTTTATAGATGTCTAGGGTTTTGGGAATTCCGGTTTATTGTAAAAAGGCCTTTAGAGCCTCATTGTAATCATCTTCTTGTGAATGCAAGTAACATTCACATCTCTTCTTAGAGATAAGCTGCCACCATTCTAGCGAGTCCTTCACTATGTATTTTTATAGTCTCTGTACATTTCTTTCATTAATAGAAAATCATGTATTATTGTATATCTGTGTTTATGGTTGTGTCTCTTATACATTTATGTTATATTATTGGATATTTGCGATATCTATGTGCATTTATTTATTATATCTCCGCTCTCATTTCATGTCGAAAATAAATCTGGATCAGTCCTCAACCAAGCAGAGCCTTGTTTATATCCTTCAGAATTTGACACCCTATACCTAGGAGGGAACATTCCCCCAAGTGTCCATCTCCTGCATGCACTTCCCTGCATTGAGAATAATTATGTTCCACTATTGAAACTAGTTTTTATTACTTGAGATACTCGTTTCCTCCTCTGTATCATAGCATTCATTTGTCTATGAAAAAACAAAAAAAAAAGGGCGGGAAGGGAATATTATCTTGTATTGGAAGCAGTCATGTTGCCTTTGAACATAGAAAAAAGTTATTGAGTCCATTCATCATCATAATTTTTGGATTAGCATGACTTTAGGAAGTTGAACTCGTTACAGAGTCTTCTCTACCGATTGGTTACTCTTCCAGTCCCTATAGAGAATTTCATTCATGCCTCCTACATCTCATGGTTTTATCATCAGGTCTATGCTATCGGAGTCCTCCATGTGTCTCATGCTCTTGTTCAAAGGAATTATATCAACCTGTGTCATCCACTCCTCAGAACTCCTAACTTTGCATGCTGTCCATACCCTCAACTTGTCTCAAAATCACATGATATTGTAGTCTTATCATACACCCTGGTCCTACTTTTATCATTGGTAGGTAACCTTGAACCCAATAGTCGACATTTCATCATTGGTCGTTGACTAGATTCTTTCCCTTGTGTTCTATGACAAGACATCTATTCACACATTGGGATTCATGCAGTTTCTTGGATGCCATTAACCTTACTGGTGGTTTCCTCTCCTTTGTCAACAATTTTCATCATTGGTTTCTATTCAGAGGGTATTTTTTGTGTACCGCTTGCACTTGGCACACACAAAAGATGCACAGGGTCGTTGGTTTAAGAACATGTTCTTCATCCGATTTCCACCGAATCATGAAGATATTGCTTTGTACCTCATGCTGATTGATGAGATATTCCTTAATGCTCTCCTTTTAGTGGGTCTCTTTCCATCGACTTCAACCCATTTATTCTGGAAACAAGACCTAGAGTCTTATGAGTACCTTGAGGCTTGCAGTCATCAGTGGCAGGATCTCTCGCCATCGACAGTTGGGAATACATCAATGTCTCATGATCGATGGATTCTTCAGGTGTTCGACACCGACTCCTTTATTCACACTTGTAAGAATGTACTTGGTGCCTTGATACCTACTTTCAATATCGGTAGGTTGTCTCGCGTTTGTTAACGGTATACATCAATGACAGGTAATCAAACGATGTCTCATTATGTTCGACCTCAACTCCTTTATTCGCATAATGTAGACTTTCACCCTTGGCGGATTGTGTAGAAGACTTGAAGACATCACTATGAGGCCGCATCTTTCTCGAGTTTTTACTTCCTTTTCATTGGAACAATACCTATATAACTTCAATGCTCATGGGAGATCAGATTGTACTCCATGGTATACAAATA
This sequence comes from Picea sitchensis, assembly GCA_010110895.2. NCBI lineage: Eukaryota > Viridiplantae > Streptophyta > Pinopsida > Pinales > Pinaceae > Picea > Picea sitchensis. Next base: position 30,382 of record SNQJ01S0070833.1, read on the forward strand.
TCTTCAGATTGTTTTGAGATTGGTTCTATTGGGCCTTGTTTGTGACTATGATAGCTATTGGCATGTATCTACATTTGTATTGCCTATTCATGGCCACAGACACTTGTTTGGTATATTTTCACATGGATATGCAGTGTAATTTTGTTGGCAGCGATGTATGCAAAGTCAGTGCAGAATGTAATGAGCAACTAGTTCGTATAGTTGGTTCCCTACCACTCCACTTCTGGGTTGTTTATTATGTATTTTGGCCATCAAAGATACTCCTTTGACCTCACACATTAGGGGGAATCTGTTATAGCAATATTTTCCTCACCCTATGAAATCTTGCATAGAGGGCCTTATTCCATTTCCCTATGTAGACTTATCTTCCCTATTGATAAAATCCAGAGACAAAAATACAAAATTTTCCACTTGTACACATCTTGCACACTATACAACAAGCGTATATGCAGGCTTCTCCACTACAACCCGCATACATCAGGATTTGTGCCAGAAAATGAAAATTAAATGTCGAGTTTCCATGTCACGATAGGAGATATCTAATCCTTGTCCTTCCATATATTGGTAACGTTCTGACTTGTCCCTTCAATTCCATTTTGAAGGTTATAAATGCGCCAATTCCAAGCTATGGAAAAGGGGAAAGAATTCAACTTTGAGAGTAAAGTTCATCTGGAGAAATTATTTACTTCATATTGAGTCTGCATCCCTTTGTCCTTTAAGTCTGAACACTGTGTTCAACCCCCAATCTCTTCCCTTATTGATGGAGAACCTCATTTTCTCCCTTCTATGCGATTTCCTTTGGTGGAGGATTGAAGTGGTGGAGGCCCAGCTGGAAGGAACTTAGTTTCTCGATTCCGAACCGTGCCGACATGGAATTTTGTAATATTTTTACTTCTACTAATCATTTATTAATAGAAATACTCTTTTCCCGTCCAATTAATATCTTAAAAATATATGAGTTATTATCCATGGGTGTATTTGTAATGTATATTGATGGATTATTCTATCGAATGTGCTAAGCTTTTATATCACCACCATATGCTTGTTTTTCTTGTTTGTTGAGAACTTGTTGCAGGTATATAGATTTGGGTCAAATTGCTCAACGGTGGACATCATCAAACATCTAGATGAGGTAGGCCTCTTTATTATCTCGCTTGCATATTAGTTTATATAGCATGTTGTTGGGATAGAGTTGATTTCTGCAGTCATTTTCGTCTGTTGTGGTTCACCCTAGACATAGAGAGATTTTCCTCGTAACAGTTTGTCCCTGTCTGCCTACAATATAGGAAACATGTTGTTGGTGTTAAGTGGTTCTGGTCTTACTATCCAGAATTTTATCATGCACTAAAGGATGCTGAAAATATGGAATGTTGTCCACTGGATGGAGGACAGTGACCATGTCCTCCAGGAGTGGTGGCTTGAATAACTTTAGATTATTGACGTTGAGCACGTCATGAATCCCTAAATGTGGCAGAAGATCCAAACGATAAGCATTTTTACCAATTTGATCCAAAACAGTGTATGGTCCATAGTGTAATGGATGTAGCTTATGATGTCACCCTTTGAAGTGTTGCTTGTCCATTTGCAGCCAACCTTTGTCTCGTGGTTGGAATTGCAAAGTTGTTTGTTGTTTATCATGACATTTTTTGGCGCGCTCTTGTGAAGATTGTAAAGATTCGATCACTTACTTGTGTCGCTGTGCTAAATTGTGGATGAAGTGTTGAGTTGTTTGTTGGTCTCTTTGTTGGTGAATTGAACCAGAAGGAGTCAAATTGAGTAGCTCGAATGGGGAAAAGACGATGGAGGAATGTGTAGCTCTGTTGTAGCTATGCTACAAAATGTAAATATAATCATCCCATTGCTTATTTTTTATGAAGGAGTTGCACAGAGAATGAACCAAGGTTTGATTGACCACCTCGGTTTGTCTATCGGTATGTGGATGGAAAGTTGTGGAAAATATAAGCTGGCAACCTAGTAATTCCCAAAGAGTATGCCAAAATGAACTAAGGAATCAAGAGTCTCGATCATAAATGATGCTACCAGGTAGGCCAAAATGTGGCCACACATGTCGAAAGAAGAGTTTAGTCGTTTGGGTGGTAGAAGTTTTTTTTTGGCAAGGGAGAAAGAGTGCCATTTTTGAAAATTTGGAAACCACCACCCATATTGCATCATGCTTGTGGAGTGTGGTCGAGAGACCACTAAGGAAATCCATACAAATTGATTCACATCAGCACGAAGGGATCGAAAAAGGATGATAGAGTCCATGTTTGCGGTTAGCTGGTTTTCTTTGTGCACAGAGGGCACATGCTCTAATGAAACTTAATCGACTTTCTTGGACATAGCGGGCCAATAGAAGTGGCATTGGAGGTGTAGGAATGTTTTGGCATTCCCAAAGTGACCACCACAGGAGGAAGCATGCACTTCCCTGATAAGTATCAAGTGATCTTCTGATTGTGGAACACACAGTTGATCAAGGCGATATAGCCATCTATCCTGAATGGTGTAATTCAGGAATGGTGTCTAATTGATGACTATGGGTTGTTGTATTGTTGACCATATCTCTTTAAAGTTGGGATATGCTTCATACATGTATTTCCCACTGTTATAGGTTGCACATCGAACTGCTAATATATTTATTAATTGTGTCGGTGGTTGGCTTAATAAATCAGCCATCTTGTTCACAGTTCCCTTTTTGTATTTAATAACCAGGTGAAATTATTGAATATATGCTACCCATTTGAGATGTCAGCGTTCTTGTATCTTGCTCTAGGAGTTGATGAATATGAGCGGATGATGATCTGTGTGGAGGATGGTCTCTTTTCCCAGAATATAATGGCGCCATTGCTTCAATGCTTGGACCAAGCTATAGAATTCCTTTTCATAAGTATTGTAGTTGAGTTTTGATTCCGATAGTGTCTATGAATGGTAGGCGATAGGATGGCCTCCCTGTTTAAGTACAACACCAATCGCAAATTGAGAAGCATCTGACTCAATTTTGAATGGTTGGAGCAAGTCGGGCAAATGTTGGATTGGTGCAAAGCATAATGCTTTCTTCAGGTTATTAAAATGGTGTTGTGCATTAGGAGACCATATAAACTTTCCCTTGTTAGTTAGTTGATGCAAAGAACGCACCAAATGTGAGAAATGGTAAACAAATTTGCTGTAGAAATTGATGCCTCCCATAAAAATTTTGAGAAGTTGGGCAGAAGTTGGCATTGGCCATTAAAAAATTGTCTTACTCATGCAGGATCTGGGCGAACCCCTGTAGAGTCTACAATGAATCTTAGATATTGTACCAAACTTTGAGAAAAATATGACTTTCTCTCTTTTACCTGCAGTTGATGTTGTCACAGCAATTCCAAGACTGTGCGCACATGTTGCATGTGCTCTTCCCATGACCTGCTGAAAACCAGAATGTCATCAAGATAAATAACAATGATCTTATTGAGATGTGGCCGGAATGTCGTTGATGAGCCGCATGAAAGTGGTAGGTGCATTGGTCAAGCTAAAAGGCATGACTAACTAGTCATACAGACCAAACTTGGTCTTGAAATCTTTTTTCCAGATATCATTGGGGTGCATGCGCACTTGATGGTATCCCAAAGTCAGATCCATATTTGTGAAGAAAGAAGCCCCTTGTAGGTGGTCGAGGAGGTCTTCGATCCGGGGTAGGGGATATCTTTTTTTTATTGTGGCTTTGTTCAGGGCCCTATAGTTGGTAACAATACGCCATTCAAAAGTGTCTCTCTTAGGGATAATGAAGGTTGGCGATGTGCAAGGGGAAGAGGAAGGTTGGATGTGGCCGGAATCAAGGAGTTGGCCAGTTTGTCGTTCTATTTTTGTGGCCTCCTTGGGCGCTATGCAATAGGCAAGTGCATTGGGTAGCGTTGCACCTGGTATGAGATCAATGGAATGTACAATGTCCCGGCATGGGGGGAACTTGGTGGGTGGGTGAAACACATCTACAAATCCATGTAAGTGTGGAAAGACTTCGGGGGGGTGTTGGGTGAGTAAGATTCTTTGGTTTAAGAGGTTGGATTAAGCACATCGAGGCCTTTTAGGTATTAATGACATGGTGAGTGGTGGTGGTATCGGGTTGGGCTGGTGGGGAAGTGACAGTGGAGGAAGTACGGACATAGTTTCATCCCTCCTTTTTAATATGATACTGATGATATTTAGCATGATACACCGCTTTTCAGTCTTGTTGGTAAGGAAGACCAAGAAGGAGATCAGCACAGTCTAAGGGGGAGACGTCACAAGTCACAGTGTCGCAGAATGAACCAATGGCGAAAGTGACCACGCAACAACGAGAAATCGTTATGTGGAGACCTCCCTTTTGGACCCAGCCAAGCTGATAAGGATCAGGGTGTGGGGTTGTGGGGAGTTTCAAATGTTGGATGAGATCTTGTGATATAAGATTCTTTTGACTTCCATTGTCAATAATAAGAGTGGCTAATTCGGTCTTGATTTGGCAGTTGTTAGTGAAGAGGCGGATGTTAGGGCGACCTGGTTCTGGTTGGGTCATGAGAATGAGAGATGGGTCAGCTTCAGTGGGATTGTCTAGGGAAATGGTCTTTGTGAGTTCGAACAAATCTGTTGAATTGACCTCGGCCATCAAGGTCTTATTTGTGCAGATATTTTTGAGCGCACGATAGTTCGTAGAATGATAGGAATTAGTTTTGTGAAAGGTACAACAGACTGCAGTTTTCGAGGTGGAGGAAGAAGTTGAGTGAGGTTGTGAGGGGGAAGTGGGTGGACTAGAACCGGATGTACAATAAGTGGATAATCTGGGGTGAGGAGCTATCTTTAGTTTGACAACCAAGACGAATAAGAATGGCGTAGCTTGAAGAAGACATCAATGTAACCTTGCACCGACTGATTGGAAATTTGCCGAAGTTGTAACCACTTTGTGAACAAATTGTGAAGGTAGCCTAGAGGGTAGAAGCATTCTCTCAAGGCTTGAAACAACATCTCCCATGAAGTAATGCGGTCAGTGGTTGGTGACGGAGTGTCAATCTCGACGATCAATTATGCGCTAGTCAAGTGTGTTTCCCACCAAGTTTGGGAGATTCCTTCAAGTTGGAGACTCACTATTTCTAATTTGGTAGCCTCCTCCATCTCAGGCGAGGTTTTGAAATACGTGGAGAGACTGCAGATCCAGGAATCCACGGTCTCGCCATGCATATGACCGACGAACTTGGGTAATTGAAAATGGATGTCCAGCTGCATGCTTGTTAGAGGTCTTCGCTATTGAAGACGAATCAATTACTAAAGAGCCAGCGCCAAATAGGCCACTGGGCTTGATGTGTCTGCATTGGAGTCCTCACTAGAGGCTTTGTGCCGAGGCGACATTGGTGGTAGTCTAGAGTAGACCCTGAGGAGGGTGTGACAGAAACCCTGTGAAGGGTGAAACGCACTTTTCTTAGCAGAAACTTGCTACTAAACTGAAGATCCCCTGAAAAAAAAAAATTGACTGGATGAAGTTTTCGTCCCAAGGACAGAACACGCTCTGATACCAATTGATCTGACTTGAGGGAGAATGTTGGGCAATCCGATCACTAGTCAGCTACAAAGTAACGCGTGCTGGAGTGAAAAAGAGAGGAAACGCGTACGGTGTGCTCTTTTCTGACTGGGGGCGAATGCTGGGCGAATAGACCACTAGTCAGCTGCACAACAATGCGTGCTGGAGTGTTCAAGACAGAAAACGAAAGACGTATGGGCGTTCTTAAGCAGAGAGAAAAAAAATGACTGTTGGTGTGCTCTTCCTTCCCTCCTTGGTTGTGGTCGTTTTGGTTTTCAGATCCACACGCTGACAGCCCTGGACTGGAAGAACGAAATGCTCATTCTACAAATAGAGATACGCACCAATCCCTTTGGTGCGCAGTCTCTCTTTTCGCCCTTCTGAACAGCAACACGAAAAACGGCCCTCACGTTTTTCTCTCAGCGCAAATGACAGAAAAAACAAAAACACCAGAAGAATAGGTAACGCAAGATGTTTTGTCAAAACTTCATCAATCGTATTATCTTTTTCCATGTCTTCTTAAAACAACAATGCCAAAATTACAAACGGTAACATGTCTTCTTAAAACAACAATGCCAAAATTACAAACGGTAACATGCTGCTTTTTATTCTTCTAATATTCCCTGCGTGATTAGATTCACAAGGGAAATATTCTTCTAATTTTCTTCTTGCTTGTTGCTGAGGACTCAAACTTGTTGTGCGCCCCCTAAGAAGGTTGGTGTCCTTTGGTCCATTTCTTTGATTGGTATGCTCACACATGGACACGAGATTAGGTAAATTGGCTACTTTACTTTCCTTTTTATAGATGAGTTCAAATTTTATTGTGACCTCATTGATTAAATGTCTATAGGATTTTAAAGAACCAATGATGGATCAACATGGATATTTGTTTTACAAAATGGAAACATCCAACCACCCATTGCATGATGCTTTATTACAATATAAGCTTTATGAAAAATGTGTAAGCACATGAGGTAAGTATTTATACTAAAAAAATTTGTAGGTAAAATAGAAAATTGCCACAATAATATTTTTGCAAATGCATAATTATGTAGGCGAGAAAAAAAATCTCTATGTATTTTCATTTTTATCCCTTTGAATATCAAGAGGATGTTTTAAATTGTTGAAGTTGGATTCCTCTCCCTGGGACACACACATGAAGTTATAGATATAACTTATGGAAGGTTATTAACTAAACTAATGTAAAAATATATTTTCTTAACCAAAAATGATGGACACTTATAGGACATGTGAGGATTACAATTCTTATGTCTCATATTTAGTTGATGATTTTTTTGACTTAGGGATTTATTTGAAACTACACCTTTTGGATGGTAAGTCCAATAAAACTAATATAAAAAAAATCTTAGTTCTTCAAATTCCAACTCATCGTTGATAGGTCAATTATGGAATATAAAGTATTTCTTCAGGATGAAAAGTGGTCACCTCCTATTAATATGTGGTGATATTTTCCTTATGACAATGCATAATTACTAATGGGGTAACATCAATTGTTAAATCTACAAATAAGGAGACCTAATATGGATGCAATAAAAAAATGATTAGAAACATATATTTCATTTTGGAAGAAAGGAATAGATAAGGGATAGGAAAAATATTGACATCCCTAGGTAATTTATTGGTAAACAATATATAAATATTTAGACACTCCTTTTCAAAGAATTGATCACTCAACAACTAATTTTTGGCCATCCTCAATGAAGGAAATAAGAAATAATTCTCATATAAATTCCTTACACGAAGTTATGGAAGCATAGTTGAAGAAAAATGTCTCTAAAATTGTGGATTTCTACATTTGACCTCTATGTAACAGGACTAGAGATCCATTCTCTTGAGATGTTGATGTTTAGAAGGACAAATACTCATAGTGCGATCACCAGAGTATTGTGCAATATGGTTGGGTAGGGAAAAGGGAAGTGTTTATAGATATTTAGATGCTATGATTGAGTCTTACAAATTGTATGTTAAACAATGAATTGTATAGAAATTTTTTGAATAAAAAATAACAATGGATTGTTGGTTTGGAAGAAAATATTCCCATTGATGTTAATAGCATCATATGGGCATAGTCACCATTGGTAATATGGACATACGAGAGTAAAAAAAAATGAAAACAAATTGCAACTAAGGCACAAGAAGAACAAATGGAACATAATTTTGAGAATGAGAGTGATGTTAATAAATTTGAGTGATGGAGCCTTAAATATTTATTAAAAAGTACAACTTTGGAATACAATGATTGTTGTCCCCTATTTCTGTTTTATTGCATCTCATAAATCTTAATATATTTAGCAATGAGTCATAGTGATATTATGCATGCACATACAAAAAAAATTAATGTACTATTAATCTTGTATTTTAATGAAATAGGAGTTGAAAAGAAATTTGGTAGGTTGACCTTAAAGAACAAATACCTATAAAGTTTGAGTGGTATAATAGGAAACCAAATCGTGATTATGTTTTCTCATCTTTCCTTAAAATATCTCGGGGAACCAAAGCTTCCCATTAAAAAGGTGTAATGCATTAGAAAGGTGCAATCCAAATGTATCCCAAAATATTTGAAATAGTCAAATAAATAATTCTTAGATTATATTATATTTAAAAACCTTTGTTATTTTCCATGCCTAAATCCTAAATCCTAATTTTTATACTTTAATTATTTTCAAAATGAAAAAATATATACCTATGGAGATATTTGGATGCAAAGGTATGAGAAAGGTTGACTGGAAACCTTACCTTTACATATCTTATGAGGCATGTGAGTCTTTTTACATATGTTATGAGGCATATGAAGCAATGTATGTAGACCCATGAGCATGTAAAGGAATGGGTATACTTAAAGGAAAAACAACATGCTAAGGCTAAAGGAACGCATAGATTGAGCATTTGGAGTACTCAAAGGGAAGATTGTATTTGTACCCTAGTATCCATACCAGAAAAGGTGACCAACATTCCAAGGCTAATGGCACGTAGATGTATGATGTAAAGTATTAGATTGGAGTGTTAAGGGGAAAGAATAGCTTCGCAAGAAAAACCAATCATTTCTAAAACAAAGTTAAAACATTGATTGTTTTTAATCTTACAATGGAATGGAATGACATGTTAACATTTAGTGGATTTGAGGATTGGTGGTTCGAACAAATTTATGATGATTGGGAATACAAATCACTAAATAATTAAAAGATAAAATACTTAAAATTATTTATATATATATAATAAAATATTGTAATATAAAAAGATATTAAGAAAATTAAAGAGAAATTTTAATAAAGTAAATTACTAAATTAAGTTACTCTTAAAATATATCTTTATAAATTAGGGTGGATTATTCTTTGATATATAATGAATATTAGATTAATGTTGGGTATTTTTAATATTAAATTTTATATAATTTGAGAGGATTGTAACTTTCTTTCTAACAAACCAATTATAATAAATAATTTGTTATATATTTTTTATAAAAGAAATAATAATAATTGTTTTTAAAAGTAGTTATGTAATGTTAGAAAAATAGGATCATGAAGCAATAAAATAAAACAAATGTGGAAATAAAATATAGAAGATACACAATGCAATAGAGACACAAATATACATGGTTCACCCAGTGTGGGCTACGACCACCAAAGAAATTGTCAGGTCCTTTCTTTGTTATTATCCAGCAATCGAAGGGATACAACCTACAACAAACCTGCTATAACTTCCTCTTCTTTCTTTCATAGTCTCCTATCTCAGAATACAATATCCGCTATCATACTTAGCCGCAATACATTTCCCTCATCAAAGAGGGTTGCCTTCTAGGGAAACAAACTCGAACACAATTTTTATCATTAGATCTGTGACCTTATAATGAACGGTCCAGATTTACAATGAAATTACAATATACAATTACAAGGCAATTTTTCCTTCGGGGGCTTCGCTCCCGAACCCCCGCTGGAGGCACACTTGCACTCCCCCACATGGAAGAGTGTACATTCTTCTGGGGTGTAAAGTCTCCATGGGGTATAAACATGGCTAAAAATAAAGACCTCTAAATCTGGAAGATAATCAGGCTCCACAACCAAATTGTAAGAGATCCAATTATAGTTAGGGTGATATATTCTTAGGAGTATAGAATTGTCACTTTATTATAATTTACATTTTCCAAAATAGTGGTCGACTTGACAGCTTGACTCTGTTTTACAATAAAGGCCATAATGGGGCTGAATTTACAAGTACAACATAATAATATTCTTTTTATGGTTTGTGCATGATCAAATACAATAGGAGAATATCTTTCGTAGCTACACATTCTTCAACACTCCCTCTTAGCTAGGAAGGTACTATTCGGGAATAATCTTATGTTGCATGTCTATACACTTCAACCATTGTCTTGTTGATTTTCATGAATCTATATATCATAAGAAGTTATTCACTTTCACCAGCCTTTCGTACTGGGGTAACATACCAACCTGCATTGGAGTACTAACCTGTGTTGGGGTAGCATACCAGCCTACATTGGATTACCAACCTGTTTTGGGATAGCATACCATCCTACATTGGATTACCAACCTATGTTGGGGTAGCATTCCAGACTATGTTGGAGTATTAACCTGCGTTGGGGTAACATACCAGCCTGCGTTGGTGTACCAACCTACGTTGGGGTACAATACCAGCCTGCATTGGGGTACCAACCTGTATTGGGGTAGCAGTCCAGCCTCTGTTGGGGTACCAACCTATGCTAAGGTAGCATACCAGCCTGTGTTGGATTACCAACCTGCACTAGTGTATCATACTAGCCTACGTTGAAGTACCAACCTACGCTTGGGTAGCATGCCATTCTACATTGGAGTACAAACCTACACTTGGGTAGCATACAAGCATGTGTTGGTGTAACGTCCCCAACCACCAACAGGTCGGGAAATGCTACTACGCAAAACATTCACACACACACACACACACACACATATAAGGCATTCTAATCAACTTAAAACACATATCAAAAAGTTCACTGTTACCATTCAGATTCTAATGTAATACACAGTAAATCATATATGAAACAAAATACATGATAACATTCAAGCATCAGTAGCACAAACATGCATAAAATACATATAAATTAAGCATAGATTGATACTTATATTTTAAGCTGGAGTAATACCACCAACTACGTGCAGACCTTCCACGAACCTCCCAACCTTAGACCACACTTCTCATCATGCTCAACAGCAGGTCACCCCCAAGCTGGGACCAAGATCCACCCTGTGAAAGGGAATCCTAGACTAGGCTGAGGTTACAGGAAAATTGCACAGTGCAGTTGGAAGGATTTTATCCAGGAGCCTTCTTACACCCACTACTCACGGACTCTCATTCCTCACATGCATGTTCCACCCGGGACTATACACCTTCATTGTCACATAGTTCATCGACTACTTCACCTCACTCTCTGGGTATCGACAACAAGCTGGATCAAGAATTCTTAGAGCTTCGTAGTTGCTGCTGGACTCTCTCTAGGAGAAAATCATTTCCCAGCAAACTCTCTCACCTGGAGAGAGTTTCTCACATGCCTGACAACCTTCCTCTTCAACCAGTTTCAATTCAATTCCTGCAAGGTGAGGATAACAACAACAACAATAGAAATTCGGTTCACTCATGGGTGACAACAGCAACAGGAATTTGGGTATGGATGTCCAAAAATGGAAACAGTCCACTAAGACACAACACGGTTCAGGAATTTACAGGGTGATCGGACTTCACAGGAGACACGGCTCAGTCCACGAGTTTACCACTGGTTTCAAGGTTTGTGACAAGGAATCAATGTAGCGGTCAATCCCAGAGCTAAACATGATGCATGGAGGATGGAAAATGGACAATGAACAATCTTCCCATGAGGGTTTCCTTCACTGTGTGCAAGTAAGAAGAGGTAGACACAGAGGCAACATGATTCAAACAACGAACGGAAGAATGGAGGATGAACCCCCAACATGAGCTGACTCTTCATCTTTAACTACATGTGCTCATGTCAACACTTGTATTCTTGGAGCTGCATGCGTTCCCTTTTTTCACACGTTGGAGCTGTATGCGTTGCCTCTCCTAGGACTTAGGATAAACACATGTCTTTCACACATATTTGGAATAATAATAAATTATTATTCTTAAGGACTTAAGCCCCTAAGCTTAGCCCCTCTTTCCAACCTTTCATCCCCCTTTCCCTTACCCACTATGTGGAAGCTTAGTCCCCCATCAGTGTTTCTTCATGGTCGGACTGCACACAACGATGTTTATATTTTATTAAAATGTTCATAATTACATATACAAAAGAGGCTCCTGACCTTTAACACTTGGGCTATTTGTCCTAATAAACACATAAGCCCACCAACTTATCAACACTCGGCTCACCATCCAAAAAAACTTGTTTACAATTCATAAATACAACAAGGGCTCATCCTTGGGGATATTACAATACCCTCCCATTATTTTTTCACTATCCTCAGTGAAACTCTTTACACAGCCTCGGCAAGATTTCCAAAATATTCAAAAAATATGAGGGTAATTTTCTCGCATAGCATCTTCATGCTTCCATGTTGCGTCATCAGGACTATACCCGGTCCATTGGACCTTTACAATCCTTATGGCTTGATTCCGGAGTTGTTTTCTCTTTTGGCTCCAATATGCGCACAAGATGCACTTACAAGACACCTTCTTGCTCCACCTGAATCACATTCCAATTGATTACATGATTAGCATCTGGTATATATTTCTTAAGTAATGAAATATTAAACACATTATGTACAGTCATGGATGCAGGTAATGCAAACATATATGCAATGTATATATATGTATATACAGGAAATTCTAATAACATTATAACCAGTATACAATATACACAACATACAATAAATAGAGAATTGTACTTATATTTTGATTGAGAAGACCTTCCACCCCTAAGTAGGGTTATGACTCCATTAGGGAAATGGCTTCCCAAGATTGTCATGGTCCACAATCCATATCTACATGGTCTAGGCCAAGGTACCAAACATCGACAACACTCCAACAAACCAAACCTCAACAGAACTCCAACCAACTGTCTCTCATTCCCCACATGCCTGTCCCACCCTAGGATGGTACACCTTCACTTTCACACATTCCATCGGTTGTTACACCTCCCTTTGCTTGTGCTTCAGCAATAGGCTAACTTAGGAAGTCTTAGAGCACCGTGGCTCGAGGAATTCCAACTTCCCTCAGAGGTCTCCAATCGGCATCTTGCTCAAGCTACTCTTTGTAGTCAACATTCCACTTTAATCAACATCATCTCATTTGCATCGCCCACATGCAGTTATCATGAGAAAACATAAAAGAATTCATTTAGGAACTCCAATTAGTTCAAAAGGGAATTCAACTTTTTCCCCAAAACATGAAATTCTATTTCATAATTCATCTTGGTTGTTGTCGTATTATGAATGCATCCATCCTTGTAGTTTTCCATGGGCACCAAACTGCATACCATTTTCCTGCAAGGCTTCATCTTTCATACTGCCAACAAATTGTCAGTATTTGTTGTACATCATAATTCAATTGAAATATGTACAAAATCCTATGTAGTGAATTTAGAATTGTCTGCATCTAGAAATTCAATCATAATTACCAAACAATTTAATAAAATAGAATGACTCGTCATTCTATGCATATGCATATTCATAGTAATATATGTAAGTTCATTACTTCTTTTTCTGAACAAGAAAATTTCATGTAGTCAATTCTCATGTGACTACTTGACTTGCAACTTTCATGTTGCAATGTCTAACAAGTCCCTGAAATGTCCTCAACTTCATGAGTTAACAACATTTCAGTTGTTAGTAACAATTATTTCCATGCAATATTATATATGCATGTACTTACAAAAAACATTCCATCAATGCATTTAGTATATAATTCTATTACTTACTATGCATGAGTGCAACTCTCAATGAATAATTAATTAGCACACCTTGCATTGAATTACATAATTCTCTTTATCTCAGTCATGTATTTCACCATCCATAAGTTGGAATTTTGGTCAATGTGTTGACACATTCTCCACACACTTCCTATTGTCTACCCAATTAATTGGATGCCTTCCTTTTTGACCCAAACACTACACCAAGAATATAATTCTATGGTGTTCATTAGTGTTAGCAAAAAGGTTGCAGTCCAATTTTTATTTAAAGGTAGGAATATTTTAGTACCTATGTGGCTCATAACCTTTCCATATCCATACCTTGACATATTCAACCATGTCTTGGTCTCATACATGACTACCTTATTGGCATTCATTCCTATAACTAGTTCTTATCTTTAATTCTTTGGTTATCACCCCATAACCAAATTAACATGACATTCTCATATGTCAGTGTGTGCATTCAGAAGCTAAAAATATTTGAATTAATACAGGCCTCCAGCCTTTAGCACATCCAGTGGTATGCATTCAATAATATAATCATGTGATTTTATATAATAACTCTAGTTGAGGAAATTCTTACCTAATTTTCCTTTCAGCAATTATGCAAAAAGAGTAATAAAAAACTCATACCTACATGACTACCATTAATAAATTTTATACTACCTGAAAGTCTGATGGAAATAGAAGATTTCATGCTGCTTTAACCAAACTTATAACCAACACTTCAACTCTCTGTTGCTTCCCTCCTTATGCAACAACATCACCAACAACACTTGCAAACATGTAAGCATTCTTTCCTTTGGTTGACCCAACAATCCATAACATACCCGCTGCCACAGAAATTGGAGTGACTTCTTTCTCCTTATAAAATTTTTCCTTGTTGAACCCAGAAATCTTTATTTCTTCCCGTATTCTTGAATCTTCTTGTGATCTTATTTTAGTCACTATACATGACTATTTCTGTCCTGAGMACTTTTGACGTAGTTCCCCTACCTCAACGGGGTCTGTTGACCTCCCGATCAAAGGATATTTGAATCTTCTGAGTCAAATTGACTCTTCGAGCTCATGATTAAACCCAAAAGAATTATACATAGGCCCCCTTTTATCATTTAGGTGCAGGTCATGTGATATCCACACCCTCTATCTATGCGCTTCTGAAATGTCGAGTTTCAGGCGCTAGTTCCTTTTTGGTTCTTCTCTTCCATAAGACCTTGGGCTATGACCTCATGGAAAACTATGATTGCGGGTGTGGGCAAGAGTGGTTTTAAGCCAACCCGCTTTTCACCCCACAATTCACCTCCAGCTGCCATGTATCACTTTGTTAAAATTGTGGCCTGCTCTCAAAATTTTAACATCCGAGAAAGTTCTATCCCTGCAATACAGCTCGTTCGTCGATCTCCAATCCCTTGGCGATAATCCACGATCAATGGTTGTTGTCTATTATTTACCTACCTCTGGCCAACTGTCCAATCAACAACATTTTTCCTTTCACGCACGACCTCAGATCTCCGCGATCTGTAGACACGTAGATCCCTTCCAAATCAATGGCTACGGTTGATTTCGGCTCTCCGACCCTTAGGAGTTTCAAATCTCAAATGTCGCTTCCTCCTCAGTAGCTATCTTCCGAAGTGGAATATCTACTGACACCTGTCACTTGAGATGTGTGGCTGCAATTTTCTCCGCGATTCTGGCCTTCAGGAGTTTTAGTTCTCAAACTCTCGTTTCTTCCGGAGAGATTTCTCCAAAATGGCAAATCGTCTACCACACGTCCTCTCCAAATAAACATCCCTAATTCTCTTCGGGACTTCATCTCTTTCCGACCAAGACCATATCAACAGTCCTTCGACCTCCTCCTCGATCAACGATTGAGATCTCCTCCTTTCCGAATTTGTGAATCTTATGCCACCTTTCCTCCTTGATGATGGACATTCCCAAATCACTTCGGGACTTCAGGACTTTGACAAGTCCACTTCTCCTGCGCACACAAGGGTTAAGTCTCGTTCTCTTACCTCCAAATCCAACAGTTGTTAGTCCTTCATGATCATATCTAACGGATGGGATTCATTCCTCTCCTCTACACTTCCTTTGTTATGTTGGATGTTGAGCTAATGATCCAGGCTCCTCCCCACAACCAATCTAACGACTATTGTCACTCCTCCTCTTGAGCTTTTGACTTCTTCCTCCTTGGAATATTTTTTCACTATTCAAAGGCTTCGTCCTTTGACCTTTATCCTGCGAGTCTACCTCTTGGATCTCGGCTTCTCTCTCATAAGAATTATCTCTTCTGAGATCTTCGATTTACTCAGTCTCCTAAGGGTCTTGGCCCTTCTGTTTCCTTTCAAAGGAAAACTTCGTGCCCTCCTAGAAACCTTCTTCTCAAAGCACACCTTGCTGAGCATTTTCTACATAGTGTTCAACATCTCTGTGAGTAACTTCCTATGATACTCTTCTCCCTGAACTCGACAAAGAGTTCTCTCTGTGCACACTTTCACTCACTCAATCCTGCCTGGCGGAGACTTACAGAGTTCTCAGTGACTCTATCTCTCTCTGAAGTCAACACAGAGTTCTTTCTATGGATTCCTTGCACTTATTTTGATGAAGGTTCAACAATATCTCTCTTGAGATTCTCTGAGGTTAACTTACCTTTGTCAATGTACTCCTTGTGGAAAATGTGCACTCCTTGCACTCAAAAACTCAAAGAAGAGAAACAATTGAAACTTATTCAATACTTCACCAGTTTATGCAATCAGAACAATATGATTTAAGAAAACATTCAGATTTCATTTTTTTTTTGAGCTCTTCTCTTCTCTGTAATCATTTTCAAGCACTAGCCCCTTTCTCTCAGTCCCCAATCCACCTGACCATGGGTTGTGACCAAGCGCTAGATCACTAGGTTCTTATTCAGGCCTTTGGCTTCGGAGGATTTCAAAGCACCAAACAACAATCTCTCGGAGTTCCATATTACCAAACTTGTGACGTAGGGCGGATCAACCATCCACGTCTACTCAGCATCCAATGGATGACACTTACTATGGAACCTCAGGTGTCTGAGTTTTGATTCTTTGGGTCTTCGAGACTTCGGAGCTTCGAAGGATCTCGCATCCACACATCCAAACTGTTAATCTTCGAACATTCCTAATAATCCTTGGTGACGTCATTATGTCACATCACTTACATTTTCCAATTGCAGGGGCATGCGGTAGCAGTTTGGAGTAACCCACCTTTCATCCTGTAATTCTTCTGATGCTGACACATAAACCCTCGGTGAAACCGCGGTTTGGATTGCGAGACTGCTTTGGAGAATTAACTCCCATGCAACTTGGGTCCCCACAATGCCTCCTGGCTATTGATCTTGATGTATTGTGATCAATGCCACTATGGGTCCTCCAACCTTTAAATTTGTTATGTAACCTCGGGGTCCCACTAACCATGCTCATATGGAATGCCATGTGGTGGAATACTAGTGACTGACTCATGGCACAATCATATGGGTGCCACACGTCACGTTCCATTTGGAATTTCAACCTTCCATTGGTTCGAAACCCACTTATACATGGCACACAACCCACGTTTCCACGTCAATCCAAGTGACATCATCGTGACTCACTACTTTGGCTCTTCGGGAGCTTTCACACTTCACTACTGTGTTTGACATTTTAACATTGGCTTGATCAAATGGTCGAGCTCTCCTCCCCAGATCTACGATGTAGATCCACTTCAGGGCTTCGAAGCTTCGAGCTTCGAGTTTTCTCTTATTTTGCATCAATTTCACCGAAGTCGCAAAGTCCAAAGGGATTCCACCCTTATGAACCCTCTCTAGATCTAATAGACGTAAGGGATTTCCCTTCCTTCAGAACAGATCCTACAGAGTAGAACATACCTTGTTACTCTGTGTATTTCTAAAAGAATTCATGGCTAAATGCCTCGCAACATTACCAGATATGACGGTCATGAAGGATTCTTCTTCTCCCGAACAGATCCTAAAGTCCACATTACTCTGCGGCCCAATACCACTTCTTTCATGGTTTTACGACACTGCTACTCCTCCTAAGCTTCATAACATGACCAAGGTAACTTCTTGGCACACAGGAAGGTTCTGAGGTTCGAAATTGGTCCTCCAGACACAATTTCCTCTTGAAACCTTGGGTCCAATGACCACTTATCCAGCCCATCCAGGTTCGGCGTTAAAACCTTGGCTCTGATCTCAAATTTTGTCTACCTCGACAATAATTCTTTCGAAACATTTTCTTCATTTTCCACCAACATGGCCCATCTAGGCTCAGTGTTGTAACCATGCTCTGATACGATATTGTAACGTCCCCAGCCACCAACAAGTCGGGCAACGCTACTATGCCAAACATTCATGTATATATATATATATATATATATATATATATATATACCATTAAGATTCTAATGTAATGGACAATAAATCAGATACGCAACAGAATACATGATAACATTCAAGCATCAATAGCATGAACATGCATAAAATACATATAAATTAATCACAGACTGATACTTATATTTTAAGCTAGAGTAACACGACCAACTACATCCAGACCTTCCATGAAACTCCCAGCCTTATACTACACTTCTCATCATGCTCAGCAACGAGTCACCCGCGAGCTAGGACTAAGCTCCACCCCGAGCAAGGGAATCTTAGACCATCCTAAGATTACAGGAAAACTGCACGGTGCAACCAGAAGGATTCTCTCCAGGAGCCTTCTTACGTCCACTACTCATGGATTCTCATTCCCCACATGCTTGTTACACCTGGGAGTATACACCTTCACTGTCACACAATCCATCAATTTCTTCCCCTCCCTTTTTGGGTCTTGACAATAGGTCAGATCAGGAATTCTCAGAGCTCTGTAGATGTTTTTGGACTCTCTCTGGCAGAAAATCACTTCCCAATAAACTCTCTCACCTGGGGAGAGTTTCTCACAGGCCTGACAACCTGCCTCTTCAACCAGTTTCAACTCAATTCCTGCAAGGTGAGGATAACAAAAACAACAATAGAAATTCGGTTCACTCACGGGTGATAACAACAACAAGAATTTGGGTATGAATGTCCAAAAATGACAACAGTCCACTAAGATGCAGCACGGTTCAGGAATTTACAGGGTGTTCAGACTTCATAGGAGATACGACTCAATCCATGGGTTTTCCACTGGTTTCAAGGTGCATGACAAGGATTCAATGCAGCGGTCAATCCCAGAGCTAAATGGGATTCATGGAGGATGGAAAATGGAAAGAGAACAATCTTCCCATAAGGGTTTCCTTCACTGTACGTGGGTAGGCAGAGGTAGACGCAGAGGAAACATGGTTCAGACAGTGGACGAAAGAATGGAGGACGAACCCCCAACATGAGCCGCCTCTTCATATTTAACTGCATGTGCCCAGGTCGACACTTGTCTTCATGGAGATGGATGTGTTCCCTTTTTGCACATGTTGGAGCTGCATATGTTGCCTCTCCAAAGACTTAGGATAAAAACATGTATTTCACACAGCTTTGGAGTAATAATAAATTATTATTCTCAAGGACTTAAGCCCCTAAGATTAGCCCCTATTTCCAACCTTTCATCCCCCTTTCCCTTACCCACTTTGTGGAATCTTAGTCCCCATCACTCTTTCTTCATGGTCGGTCTACACACAATGATATTTCTATTTTATTAAGATCTGCATAATTACATATACAAAATAAGCTCCTGGCCTTTAACACTTAGGCTCTTTGTCCTAATAAACACATAAGCCCACCAACTTATCAACACTCAGCTCACGAGCCTACAAAACTTGTTTACAATTCATAAATACAATAGGGGCTTGTCCTTGGGGACATTACAGTTGGGGTACCAACGTGCGCTGGGGTAGCATACAGGCATGCGTTGGAGTACCAACCTACACTGGAGTAGCTTCTACTACTAGGAATCTCATCACTTCCCTCCATTGGGCATCACATCTCACTATTGGAGAAAACAATCACTCTCACTAGTGGAGAAGTATTTCTGGACCACTACAATCTTGTCTCTGAAATACTCAAAATTGACTCTGGATGGGGGCTTGGTTAATACATTTTCCACCTGTTTGTCGATGGAAATATACTGTATATTTATTTCTCCCTTCTTTACCATGTCCCGGACATAGTGGTACTTGATATCAATGTGTTTTTACTTGTCATGAAACAAAAGGTTCTCTGATAACTTCATACAACTATGGTTATCGCATATAATGCAATTTGCCTTCAATTCAAGATCAAATAGCCCTGTAAGCAATTTTCTAATCCACACTACTTCTTTGTTAGATGAACATGCTACTATATATTTTTCTTCAGGTGTATTGAGTGCCACATTGGTTTTATTTTGTATGAACCATGCAATCATAGGTGRTCCTAGACTGAAGAAACACCCAGATGTACTTTTTCGATCTACTACACCACCGACCCAATCTGAATCAACATAGCCATGTAGGCTTATCTCCCAATCTGAGACATATCTGAGAGTATAATCAATTGTACCCTTTAGGCATCTCAATACATATTTTTCTATGACTAGGTGAACATGTCTCAGATCAACCATATACTGACTCAATTTTTTCACCAAAAAACATGTATCTAGTCTCGTGTTTTTCAAATACATCAGTGATCCGATCATTTGTCTATACAAGGTAACATCCAATGTTTTTGAAGATGTATCACTTAGCAACTTCATATTTTTCACCATGGGCATAGGCATGGCCTTGCAATCAATCATATCGAACCTCTTTAGAATATCTACTGCATATTTTTTTTGGTTTAGGAAAATATCATTTCTTTTTTTCCATAACTCTAAACCTAGGAGGTAGTGCATTATTCCTATATATTTCATTTTTAATTCTGCAACAAGATTCCTCTCACTCTCAGCAATGAGATTCTCTTCTCTTGTCATAAGAAATTCATATTCTCCATACTCAACCTTGTATTAAAGGTTAAGATCTACTTTACTCTTGGTAAATCCCAAACTCATCAAGAAGTCATCCCTCTTAATCCCAGCTTCCCCACAGAATGCCTTGAATTCATCTTATGTGAATTCTCCACCATTGTTTGACCTCAAGACCTTAATATTATTTTCTGAAATATTTTCTATGAGGGTCTTCAATTCCTTAAATTTTCTAAACACTTCACCTTTTGAATTCAAGAAATAAATCCAAGCTTTGCATGAAAAATCATCAATGAAGGAGACATAGTATACATTCCCATTGGATGAAGATGTGAACATAGTTCCACATACGTCTTAGTGTATAATGTTGAATATGCCTTTGGCCTTGCTTTTACTACCTGGAAATGGGCTCTTCACGCTCTTCCCTTATGCACATCCCTTGCATATGCCCTCATGGTTCACGTCGATCTTCAATAGTCCTATCGCCATCTTTCTCATGATCAATAATTCCCTATAGTGTAGATGAGGAAGTCTTTTATGCCACAACTCACTTGGGATTACGGTATTGTGAACCAAGGTTGTCTCCGAGTGTCCTTTCAATTTGTATAATCCCCCCTCTTAGACACCAATCACAATTGCATCATTGAAATATTTTCCTTTTGTCCACATCAGAACTTCTCCATCGAAAAATTAAATTCTAAAACCCTTCTCTTCTAGAGCTGAAATAGAGAGGATATTCTTCCTCAACCCAGGTATGAATAAAACATCTTTTATCATTATCAATTTTCTAGAATCTAATTTGAAAGAAGCTTCTGCTATGCCTTTGATAGGATATTGATAATCATCTCCAAGTTTCACCTTATGAGGTTAGTCCTTCTTGATCAATTTTGACAAAGAGTACTAGTATCATGTCATGTAATTAGAAGCATCACTATCAATGATCTAAATGTCAATACCATGAGTGACAGTTCCTATAATGAAATTAAAATATATGGTTCATTATAATTTTCTCCCTCTAGATATTTATATCTTACGAGATCATTCTCTTCTGAAATGTATTTCCACACTTGGAGGTCATTGGATCCTTCAAGCTTTCTATCAAGCTTGAAACTAGTAGTCATCCTGCCTAGAACAAGTAAACAACAAATAACTTTTCAAGATATGGATCTAGACGTTACGAGAGAGTTTTGTTGAACCAAGATGAATTTATGTCACAGGGACTACAACATTTGCAACCAAACGTTCATATCTAGGGTTTAAGAGGAAACCCTAATTTTTCAAATTTTGAATTTTTGAATTATGGTCTAGGGAATTTATGCGCCTTTCCTATGAGAGTTCCTAGGTGATCTTAGATTTACCAATGTCCTCCAAAAAGAGGTGAAACATCACTCTTAGGGTTTATCCAAAAACCCTAATTTTGCAGCAGCTCCAACACTAAAAACTAGATCTTGGAGAGGGTGCGTTGAGGCTAGGCAAGACTTCATAAACTGTGAATTGGTCTCTTTCACACCCACTCTAATACCATGTTGAAAATTTACTTATGCAACTAACAGTTACAGTTCATCTTTTCTTATTGCGATTATTTAGGACATTAAGTGCATATACAAGATCACTAAAAGAGAGACAATCACAGAAACAAGATAGACACAGATATTATCCTCGGAAACCATCTAGGGGAAGAAAAGCCAACAACTTCTTCTAAATAGATTCTTCAACCAAGAACAATGCCAAGACAAAAAATAGATAGACCTTTGTGTCTTCTCCCTGTCTCCAAAACTTGCTCACCTTTTGTCTCTCTTGTGCTTGAGTGAGATGAGTGTATAAATGAGGCATCTATCCTCTCTATTTATACCCAAATGTCTTTCCCGTTTAACTACCAGGGTTGACTTGGCAATTGTCACTTAATTACATTTTATATTTTCCACGATAGGGGCCGACTTGACAGTTTGACTTTATTTTACAATAAAGGCCACAATGGGGCCAACTTTACAAGTACACCATAATAATATTTTTTTTTATGGTTTTTACATGATCAAATATAATAGGAGAATATCTTCCGGAACTACACATTCTTCAACATTGGCAGTTAAAATTAATCATTGATTTTATCTTTCTTTTATATAATTATTATAATTTTCATAAATAATTTAACATACAACATTCTAATTTCAGAAGTTAATGTTAACTTCACACCTATATAGACATATTTTTTATTTAACACATCTCCTTTCAATTTTATTAACAATTTTATTTTATAGAATAACAATAATTGTTTGACCATTTATTTCAGGGAATTTTGTTGCCTTATATTATAACAAGTGGTTTTCATTATTTTTTTGTTTTAATATAATTTTATTTCTATTATAAATATATTTTAAGTAATTTTAATGAGTAATGCCCCACCACTTCTCCTGAAACATGAGTTTTAGGAACATAGGCTAATGTAATTTTGGTATTGGTATAAGAATCTTCACTTGTTTTATGTATGTGGTTAAGGTACATGTTATTAAAAAGTACATGATGTAATTAGAAATCTCTTTTGTATTTCTTTCTTATATGATCATCTTTAAAACAACATTTTTGGTCTTGGAACAAATCTTCCTCCTACATAAGAAAGTTTAGAGTCACTCATAAAGTTTAGTGATGATTTTCCTTAAGATATATTAAAAAAGTTTATTTACATTAAAATGTTAAAAAAAATACAAATAGACTTTAGAGTATAAAAAATACAAATCTACCTTAAAATAAAAATTTAATTTATAGTTAACAGGTTTACAATAATAAAGTCAACTCACTTTGAATTCACATTATAAGTATTCCATTATAGGGTAATGATATTCTGAATGTCAAAGTATTCCATGGGCCTAATGGTTAAGAACATGTGTTTCCTCTTAAGAGGTCACAAGTTCAAATCCAGAGGGGGGTTCAA
This sequence comes from Picea sitchensis, assembly GCA_010110895.2. Taxonomy (NCBI): domain Eukaryota; kingdom Viridiplantae; phylum Streptophyta; class Pinopsida; order Pinales; family Pinaceae; genus Picea; species Picea sitchensis. The sequence goes on from SNQJ01S0070833.1 coordinate 53,685, forward strand.
AATATGCCTAATGGTTAAGAACATGTGTTTCCTATATAATTAAAATCCTTAAGGAAAATTACAAGAAAAGAACCCTAATAATAACCAATAAAAGAACCCTAATAAATAATAAAAAATAAAATGAAATAAAGTAAACCTAAAATCAACTATGTAAAACCCTAGGTTTTAACTAAATTTTAATAATAAGCAAATTGAGAATACTATAGTTCTTTAGATAATTTATGATTAAAATTATCAAATAATAATAATGATTAAAATTAAAATATCCAATATTCAATTAAAATTAAAACTAATATTTTCAATTAAAATGAACATCTCTTAAAGACATAGCCATAAAATAATAATCATATAATTTTTTTTTAAAACCCAACCTATTCTAGCTAAAATAATTTGAACTACTTAAATTAAAAATTAAATTAAACTTATAATAATAAATATAAAAATTTTAAAAATTTATTTTATTTTTAGAAATTTTAATTTATTCAATTTTATAAAATAACGAATAATCAATTAATTTGGGAATTAGTTTCATAATCTTGCCATCAAAGATTTTCTTCAATTTTTTTAATTAATAAATTAAATTAAAATTTTCAATTTTAATCTCAATATAAACAATTATAAATTCTTATTTCAGATAATAAACAAAATTTTGGTATTTCTTAATAATATACATTATTCAATATAAAAGTATTAATAATATTTATTTTATTGTTTAAATTGCATTTTTTAGTACATAAATAGATTCAATGTGCTGAAAAATCTATGAGGCACTCGGATTATACAAGCTTAGCCACTCAAATCTACAGATCCAACCATAAAAGAAACAAAACGCTAAAAAACATTCTATCTATTTTTTGTTGTTTAAATTGCATTTCTGAATGCATAAATAGATTCAGTGTGCTAAAAATCTCCTCAGGCACACTCAGATTATACAAACATAGCCACTCAAATCTACAGATCCAATCATTCCTCACCTGATTTGGGCAAAATGAAAGAGAAAAAATCACCAGAAAACAGTCAAAAAGTAGATAGTTTAGACTATACTAAGAAAGTAGTAGAAACCCACAACTTATAACTACACTCTAAGTTATTAATAATGCTCAATATAAACAATTTTAAATTCTAATTTCAGATAATAAAATATACTTTGCTATTTCTTAATAATATAAGCCATTCAACACAACACAAAAAAATATAAATCATTAACTACACAATTAAGAAAAGGCTGGGCTAAACTTTCTATCTTTTGGATTTTGGTCCAAATCAAACAATGTATATCTAAATCAACCCTCAACCCTCAATTGCTAAGACGAGATTGTCAATCAACCCACCGCCATCAACCCTCTGAATCATGCATAGCAGTTGTTCGCGCGTGCCAGATATCTTTCTGTCTGCATAGAACATAGGGCTACTCACCATAGCTTTGCATAGAACATAGGGCTACTCACCATAGCTTTCCAGCTTCACTCACCATAGCTTCCCAGCACAGCTTTCAGCGTATGGTGTGAATTGTAGGGCACTCTCAGCAAGCACTTTCGAACTAGATCGTCCGGAATAATCTCCAATAGAGCACTTCAAACACACCTATTTCGTTATCGAGTTTACCCAAGCTTTACACAGATCTTAACAAACTTGAAAGTGAGGCAAGTGTATGAAAGCAGAGTTAAATATATAACTAGCAGAGTAGGCCCATCATTCCATCTTAAACCCTAATTTATCATAGAGAGGGATAAAAWAAATTAAAGTATAAACTTTAATTTATATATACCGGATTATAGAGCACCTAGCCATCCTATCATAGGGGCATGAGTAACTCATGGTAACCTAATTTTAATTTGAATAAAAAAACTTAATTAAATATATAATTTGAATAAAAAAATATTAGAAAATTGTGTATTCTCAAGAAAAAAAAAGTAAATTAATAAATGGACAAATTCAATTTTTATAAAGAGTTTACTTGTTTTTAACAAAGTTGAGTTTTACCTTTATCTATTGAACATAGATCCTTTTAAAATGGGCCAAAATCTTCAGCACCTTGATTTACTCAATTTGGATCCGCTTAAAATGGGCCAAAACCTTGAGTACCTTGATTTTCTCAATTTGGATCCTCTTGAAAATGACCAAAACTATTGAGAGCAAAGTTTCATGGTCAAAGTTGGGATTAATAAAGTGGAACTATAAATTCTCTTAAAATTCCCAACTAAATTTAGGAAAAATTCTCAACCAAAAAGAGGTTGCGTGTATCTGCTTATTAAGTCATTTCCATTGAATGTTCTTTTCTATTTCCATGTTGATAATACATTAATTACTTTTTAGAACTCTTTCTTAGGTGGAATGAACTACCATATTTTATATTACATATTAAATAAAATCAAAATATTTAATACTCAATTCTCAATTCAACATGTCAATGTGAATAGTCCATTACTTATTTTTTTTAAATATAAATTTAAATAAATTCTTATTATTATTAAACATGGAGTCATGCTACTTCAAAAAAATTACCATGTTTATAAATAATGTAAACATGTTTCTACATATTCCTAATATGGAGCTCAAGGCCAACCCCACACTAGTGAATGGCTATAGGAATATCTATTAATATGAGCTCCGCCTATCATCCATAAACAAATGGACAAACATAAATCATAAATAAATGCTTAGAAACGTGCCTATGATGCTTTGTGACAAATAAGCAAAATAAATGGTCTCAATGGTTACACTTAGCCAAATGGTGGTATAACTCTATATATCACACCTCTGCTAAAATGACTCATTTCCAAGCCTTATATGGTTATGAACCACCTAAATGGAAAGAGTTTGCACTAATAAATACTAAGGTCCAAGCAGTAAGAAATAAGCTAAAGGAAGAACAAAAAATCATAAATTTATTAAAAGAGAACCTAGCAACAACTCATAATCCAATGAAACAACTAACAAACCAACATAGGTCAGAAAGAGAATTTGAAGAACGTCATTGGGTGTTTGTACGACTCCAACCCTACAAAAAATTATACCTTAAGAAACAAGGGAAGAACAAATTGGCCCCAAAATTCTATGGACCCTTTCAAATTAACAAAAAAAATAGCCAAGTAGCTTATAGATTGGAGGTTCCAGAAATTTGTCACATCCACAATGTCTTCCATGTTTCATGTCTCAAAAAAATGCTTGGGCAAGCTCAACCAGTGAAAACAAAAATCCCTGAATTCTATGACGAAGGAAAAATTATTTTATAACTAGAAGGTATTCTTGCCACAAAGGAAACAGTGTTACGTTCCAGAACCATAAAGGAATATCTTATCAAATGGAAAAACCTTCCAAAAGAAGATCCATCATGGGAGTCCGAACAATTCCTCTGACAATACCCATCACTACCCTTTCTTTGAGGACAAAGCAAAATCTTAAGAGGGTGGAAATGTAACAAACATAAAAATGATAATAATAAATATAATAAATTGTAATGGGTGAATTCATGAAGGTGGGTAACACTTTTGTGACAATCGGGTCTCCAAAATTTCAAAAAACATTTTTTTGACCAAACTAATTTTCTTTTCGGTGGAAAGTACTATTTTTTTGACCGAAAACTCTTTCGACCGAACCTTTGAACGTCAAATCGAACGACACCTTGATGACGTCCTCAATTTTCATGTAAAATTTTAGTCGGACGGATATTTTTCATTCGGTGACATCTTTTCGGCCGAAAGATATTCCGACCAAAATAATGTTTCAACCGAAAGAACTTTTCGACCGAAAGATTAGTTTGGCTGAAAAAGGTTTATATATTACCCACACATCACTCCTGCAATAGTTTTTGCGAGTTCATACATGTTTGGTGTTTGTTTTGCAGGCGGAGAGCGTTTGTTGTGCTTGGTGTATGGTGTTTGTTGTGCGGGTGGAGAGTGTTTTTTGTGAAAGGTGTATGGTGTTTGGTGTGCGAGCAGAGAGCATTTGTTGCAAGTGGACGGGCGGTGTTTTCTACGGACAGGCGATGTTGTGGACATTTGAGCAGTAGTCGAGCGGTGTTGTGGACATTGGAGCGACGAGAGTTCAATCTAGGTATGCTTAGATTAGGATATTTTAAATTATAGCTTAGAATTTAGAATTTAAAATTAGGATTTAAAATTGTTTTTTAGATTGTTGACAAGGACTTATTCATCCTTGTTCATGTAAAATGACAGGACTGAATTTGGGCTAGGGCCGAATTTTAAATTTTTAAACAAAGCCGAATTTCAAATATGTTTAAATTTTTAGAAAATTTATATTTTTAGTTAAAAAGTTGAGTTTAGAAATTTTGTTAGAATGTTGACAAGGCCTTATTCGACCCTGTCCATGTAAAAGTTAGAAGTTAGAATTTAGATGTTAGAAGTTATTTTAGAATTTTAGAATTTAAATTTTAAATTTCTATTTTGGACTTAAATTTTAAATTTCTATATAAATTTTAGAATTTAGAAGTTAATTTTCTATTGTTGACTGGACCTTATTTGACCCTGTCCATGTACAGTGACAGGCCCAAATTCGGGCCTGTACCTGTACCTGGACAGGGCCGAATATGTCTCTATCTATTATGTTTAAATTTTTTTTTTTTTTAACATGTCTCAAATATGTTTAAACAGGGCCGAATTTTAAATTTTAAACAGGGTCAAATTTTAAATTTTTAAATAGCGCCGAATTTAAAATTTTTAAATAGCGTTGAATTTTAAGGAGGCAGAATTTCCCACTTGTCTTCCTCCAAGTTATAAGCTGCTACACCCACCAGAGGGTGGAAATCCTCATTGACCCCGCCAGCGACGTAGACAAGTCTGTTGCAAGAAGAGACACAGCAGGAAAGTCGGATCAAGTTGTAGGCATCTCAGCTACGCGGCTCCATCTGGCAGACGCAAAGTCATAAATGTATACACACTTCCTCAGACTCATGGGAGACTGGTGGAATCCGCCTATGATAACCAGCTTCCGGTTCAGAGAAACGCACTGACACCATACTGGTATTCCAACAATGTGGGGATCATCAATGGGAGGTAGACTTTCCCAGGTGCCATTCACAGGGTCATATATCGTAATTGCAAAGACGATATTGTCAATCAACCCATCGCCATCAACCCTCTGAATCATGCATAGCAGTTATTCGCGCATGCCAGATATCTTCCTGTCCGCATAGAACTTAGGGCTACTCACCATAGCTTTCCAGCTTCTGCAGAGAGCTTTCAACGCATGGTGTGAATTGTAGGGCACTCTCAGCAAGCACTTTCGAACGAGATCGTCCAGAATAACCTCCATTAGAGCACTTCAAACACACATATTTCCTTATCGAGTTTACCCAATCTTTAAACAGATTATAACAAACATGAAAGTGAGGCAAGTGTGCTGAAATTATGAAAGCATAGTTAAATATATAACTAGCAGAGTAGGCCCATCATTCCATCTTAAACCCTAATTTATCAAGCATACAGAGGGATTAAATTTTTTAATGTATAAACTTTAATTTATACAGGATTATAGAGTACCTAGCCATCCTATCATAGGGGCATCACTCATGGTAACCTAATTTTAATTTGAATAAAAAAACCTAATTAAATATATAATTTGAATAAAAAAATATTAGAAAATTGTGTATTCCCATGAAAAAGAAGTAAAATAATAAGTGGACAAATTCAGTTTTTACAAAGAGCTTACTTGTTTTTAACAAAGTGGAGTTTCACCTTTATCTATTGAATGTAGATCCTTTTAAAATGGGCCAAAACCTTGAGCACCTTGATTTACTCAATTTAGATCAGCTTAAAATGGGCCAAAACCTTGAGCACCTTGATTTACTCAATTTCGATCCGCTTTAAATGGGCCAAAACTATTGAGAGCAAAGTTTCGTGGTCAAAATTGCTATTAATAAAGTGGAACTATAAATTCTCTTAAAATTCCCACCAATCTAGGTCGTAAAACCTTTACCAAGAATATCATGGTCAAATTTCTCATTAATCAAGTGAAACTATAACTCAAATTATAATTTATGGTAAAATTCCTACTAGATTTAGGGAAAATTCTGAACTAAAAAGATGTTGTGCTTATCCGCTTATTAAGTCACTTCCATTGAATGTTCTTTTCTATTTCCATGTTGATAGTAGATTAATTAATTTTTAGAACTCTTTCTTATGTGGAATGAACTACCATATTTTATATTACATGTTAAATACAATCAAAATATTTAATACTCAATTCTCAATTCAACATGTCAATAGTCCATTACTTATTTTTTTAAAAATATAAATTTAAATAAATTCTTATTATTATTAAACAAGGAGTGATGCTACTTTAAAAAAATTGCCATGTCTATAAATAATGCAAATATGTTTGTACAGATTCCTAGTATGGAGATCAAGGCCAGCCCCATAGTAGTGAATGGCTAGACATGTAAATCTTGTAAATACATTTTTATGGACCAAAACTATGTAAATATTAATGTTGGAATATAATATATAATGGTTTGAACTATGGAGAGGATGATAAGGGTTGTGCTTCCACCAAAGGGAAGAGGAAAGGAGATGTATAGAAAACTAATCCTCTAATGCCAAGTGGCAATTTAGGAAGATAATCATGGAATGCATGTAAATGGTTGGTGAGGAAGCTTTCCTCATGGAGTTCTTTTAGCATGGGTTGAGTACAATCATCATGGGAGATATGTAAAAACACTTCAATCTCTTATTAAAATGAAAATCAATCATCATACCCTAAAATATCTTAGTGTTTATTCATTCTCACCATTAAATATTTCCAACTCTCATATTGCATTCTCCATATAGTTCTACTAAATATAAATTTTAAGATGACCAAAAAAAACATTGTGAAAGGGGAATCACAAACCATGAGGAAGAGATAGAAGTTTTTTACATAAGTATAGAGGGTGGGCAAGTTAGGAATCCTTCACCCATAGGTTATTGATGTGCATTGGTTGTTTGAGAGCTAATTTGTATTCTTCCATGTTGTTTGAAAAGGAATTTAACATATTGATCTCTTTCCGCCTAAATTGAATAGAACTATACTCCCATATGAATATCCCTCTAGGGCAATTGAGAAAAGAAGGGTAATATCTTCATTTTTTTGTGTATGACAATGGAAGATAGTGATAAGGCTATTTGATGACAAGATGAGAGGAAAAAAGTTCTCTATAGTGAGGGGATGAGTTAATCCATGAGAGAAATGAGTTGAATCAAGTGAGCTTAAACCATGCAACTTGAATTCCTTCCCCCTTGTAGCTTCATAGCTTGGCTTAGGGCTTTCATATACCCTAGATGCCTATGGTTGGGTGGAAAATTAATCATATGTACTGATTTGCTTGGACCATTTTTGGATAAAGATAAGTATCTCTATCGATGAATTTTCAATAAAATTATATTTTCTACAGAAAATTTGCATGAATTATAGATGTTGTGTGTGGTTATGTTTAATACTAAACATAGGAACTTGATTACAATTAAATAAATTAATATATGCTTGTTAATTTTGTTGCATTTTTATTATTGCACATTAACATGAATTTAAATCAATTATAGACTACCATGGAAGAAAATATTTGTGGTATTATGGTGAGATAGGATCTTGATGATCGACATTTGAATGAATTGGTCATGTCTTTTTTTCCATGGATGGGGATTCCATAGTGTTGTATCATATCCTTATTTCAATTATGGGCCATTTGATTGACATGATGGGCTTCATAGTCGCATGCATTCACTTAACAACCACAAGACATTTAATGAAGACAGAGTTATAAGAAAGACAATTTGTGTTATATTCAAATTGGACCTCCATGAATGGGATCCATTCATGAAATTTAAGTTGCGAGAATATTTCAAGGGATATGGAATAATGTGTTTTATTTTGATCTATGGGTGAGCAAGAGGCTCATCATTTGGAAATAAATAAGAGTTGCAACCTATGTAAGGGATAACTTTGATCTTGTTACACTTGAGTCATGAACAATCATTGAGTATAGGTATGATCCACCCATACTAATGTAGATGTGGAAATATAGGTAGGGTACTAATCAAATGGAAGAGATGTGAAATGAAAGAGTTTAATACCATATGTTAAACCTAACGTGGAGCATGGTTGTGGTTTGGAGGTTGTGAAGGAAGCGACATGTAACATTGTTTGATTGGCACAGTGTTAAAATGTGAAATCCACCCACATGGGAAGATTATGTGTGATCCTTGTCCTAAGTAATGACAGTTTATCCATGAATACACTAATTTATATATTTCCCATGTACATCCTCCACCGTGAAACTAATACAATAGATGATGATAAATGAGAGGGATTGGTGTAGTCAAGAACAAAGCATAAAAAAAATGTTTATCATGATTTGAAGAATTTGAAATTAGTGAAGGGTGTGGTATCAAAGACTTATTTCAATGCTAGGCCATTTTGGATAGTTTTACACAACATGATTCATAATCATGTGCATTAATTTAACAACCATAAGACATTTAATGAAGAGAAAATCATATGTGATAAAATTTTCATTATGACCAAACTTAACCTCCATGCATGGGATCCACTCACAAAACTTGGGTTGCAAGAAGCATAGAGATGTTGACTATGTTTTATTTTTAATTACAGATGAGGAGGAGATTCATAATTTTAAGGTAAATGAGAGTTGTAGTTTGTGTAAGGGGGATCTCTGGTTTTGTTACACCAGAGTCACAAAAAAATGTTGGGTATTGGAATGATCCCCCCAATTAATGTAAATGTGGAAATAGAGGTAGGGTTATAATTAGATGGAAGAGGCATACAATGGAAGAGTCAAATACCTTGTATTAATTGCAATTTAGAGTGCATTTTGTGTTTGTAGGTTGTGAAGAAAGTGATATGTGGTATTGATTAAGTGGCATGCATTGAAAGTTGCAACCAACCCAAAAATATATTTAAAACCTACAAAATCCACACATTGGATCATTTATAGATCAACAATGTGATGATTTTTGGTGGAAGAAATGACATATGGTTAACATGGGCCTATATTGATATTTCCTATTGGATTATCCATAAATCCATCACATGAACTATTTTTTATACAAACAAGTGGCAGGTGGGTTTATTCACAAGGTAAATCATTAAGAGGTAATGCACCCACACTATATGGGCACAACATTGGAAGGTGCACCTCACATCAAAAATATTTTTAACCATCAAAAACTTTCTCATTGTCTAATTGTTCTATATCGACGCTACATTGAATTCATGAGGGGAAGGTAGAGATTGTTTACTTGTGGCCTACCAATTCACAACCATTGGATCTTAAAAAGGTTGTTGACGTGGAACTTTATATTGAATGAATATTGGGATGGATTAATTGAGTACTCCACTAATTTCACAACAAACTAGTGCTTTTCATGTGAAAGGTCTCATAGGAAAAACAAGGCTCACAAATATATAAGAGAAGGAAATGGTCTTGGAATTTTTGGCATGGGAAATTTCATGGGGTTTGAATCATGTGACCAACACACATGGCAGGATTAACTGTGGTATTTAGCCTACACAATCATAGCTTATCCATGAATATGGGTACCTATATACTTCCCATGTACTTCCTCTTCCATAGAGGAAATAAAGGTAAATGAAAATGTGTTTCATCCCATGGGGASATMAATTAGTAGAGAATGTAATAAAAATATTGGGGTTCAACATGAAATAATGTGAAAGTAGTTAGATTTTAGAAAAATAAAATCAAGGTATGGCCCTCCACTTTACTTTCAATGTTGATGAGAATAATTATCTCAATACCATAAATGAAATGAAAAGGTGTGAAACAAGTGGTAGTCTTGATTAATGTATGACATTCCCATAAGGTTTTAGTTAGATTTATGTTTTTTGACTATCCATTGAAGCATGGTTTTTAGGATTATTTTAACTAGGTTTTCATACAATATCGGGTGGTCAATACATATTTATATCCTAAACATGAAACCATAGAAGATTTGAGTCTTGTTCAATTTTTTTCATGCTCAAATATCAACTATGAAGCAAGTGATGACATCACATGCTCTTCAAAAGGAAGATAATTACCATGTGGGAAGAGATTTTGAAGGTAGACATTGATTCTACAGATTTAGTGAAGTAGTGAATTGACATCATGATGTATTTACTATAGTTGTTGGATAGGGGCTCACATTCATTGAAATGGATCCTCCATTTACAAAAGGGATCGATGGTGATGAGGTTATGAAGGGAAGATGGTGTTTCTTATGTTTAAATGAATATTTGGTAGTTCTCTCAATGCTTAATTTCATGGACGTAGTCATGCAAGAGGAATGTTATAAATTATTTTGACAACGATCTTTTATGAAGAGGAATCTATAGACAAGTGACCACAACAATTTATGTTATGGAAATGATTGATAACTTGATAGATAACATTGTTGTAAGAAGGTGCCAATGTTTGACAATAGATAATTCCAACAATAAAGAGATAACAAAGAGTTTGTTAGTGGATGTGTGGAAAATTGTCATTAGAAATTTGGTATCTAAACTTATCTATGCAAAGATAAACCAAGATATCACCATGCCATGGGTTACCAAATGATATGACGAAGATATTTTTATTGAGGAGAACATCATTATGAGGTGGGTATGGCATGCTAATGGGACATTGGTGTGGTGATTGTAATGACCCCAATCGTTACGACTGCAAGCGAAGAAAAAATGCAATTTTTTTTGGTTTTTAGGTAGGAAGGAATCGATGACAACAATTGAACCACACAGACTAACGACGAATGCAAGCAAGCAGTTCAGGAAACAGGCAACTATGACTCAACCCCCCCTTAGAACATTGTGCAACTGGTTAAAAACATGCAGAAATCAAAGACAAAAGTAAACGACTACCCTCCCACACAACACGACAACACCTACAAGATAAAGGACAACATCCACCATCCAGACACAATGGCCTCGATGACCAATAGCTAAAACCTCTATGACATGCAATCCCAATGCATGAAGGCGTTACAAACCAAGACAATCCAACATGCTAAGAGACCGAAATACAACAACATGAAGACTAACCCACGCCCCCCAAGCAATTAGTCGACAAGACGCAAGGTGACCCTAATTTAGATTCAAAAATTTGCACAGCTAACTGTAGGATTCTTGTTTATGGAAGGTGACAAGTGTGGTGGAATAACTAATACCAACCGCTACTTACAACCAACTTAAGGCACAACTATTTAAGGAAGATAAGGATAGAGGGATGCTCTTTTATCTAAGAAGGAGGTATATCAATATATCCAAATAATATCTAAGGAAAAATAAAATAACAAAATCAACACCATTTTAAGGTATTAACTTCTTCTGAGTTTTAACTTTATGATGAACCTTGTAATTAAAAAAATTTCACCTCGATTGCATAGTTTCTTATTTAAAAACCCTTTCATGATTAAATAGAATTAATTAATACCGTTAGTTGATAAAAAAAATTGAAAAAAGGTAATTGAGAAGTGGTTCAAAATCTCCTTTGGTACAAGTATTATTCAGGTCACAAATGTAACATCAAGGCTACATATGAAGGAAACATATATCATAATCACTTTATTAATGGACAGTAAGATGTACTCATTGTTTTCATACAATGGATGAAGTTGTTGTCCTAAACTGGGACAAATTTTTAGGTGTTTTCAACTAACCAATATGACACGCTACCCAAGTCAAGTGTTATCAATACCATCCGCTAATACTGATATTAATGATATTAATAGAATACAAGAATAAGACCCTGTGGTCTAGGCGAAGGCTATCCACCATGCAACAACCCAATCATTAGGAAGTTGCTGCATGCCCATCTCATGCCATATACCATGCACCATAAAACTCCAATACCGCATTTTATATCACGGCGCGTTCATACATGACATGCATGGCATGATATTCCACCGTCCGGTGATTCCTTCAAACGACGTCTCCACCTCCTCTGTCAAACGACGTCTCCACCTCCTCCGTCAGCGATCAGGTTGACAGGTACCTTCCTAAACCATTCCGCATCCATTTAAATTTGAAATTTAAACTAGGCGCGTTTCAAAATTCGAAATTTAAACTAGGCACGCTTCAATTCAAAATTTGAAATTTAAACTAGGCGCACTTCATTCGAAAGACAAACCCAGGTTACCTCATGGCTGCTTATTCGGAGAACATGACATCCTCAGGTCTCGACATCAACTTCATCCAGCTGTCGGAGGTGGAGATCGAAGGCGCACAACATATGAAACCCAAAACTTACGTATCTAAGCTTCTCGAGAAATCGAAAGGATCAGTGGAAAATGCTCTCAGATCCCTTGTTGACTATGCCTCTCCCCTCTCTGCTTTCATCACTGATTTTTTCTGCTCCACTATAATCGATGTGGCCGCCGAGCTCCACATACCCACATACGTATTCTTCACTTCCACTGCATCTATGCTTTCTGTCATGTTGTCAGTTCCCAAGCTTGTCTTGGAGATTCCAATTTCGTTTAAGGACACGA
>SNQJ01S0070834.1:4665-33772 GCA_010110895.2 Picea sitchensis
GTTTCCAGTTGCTGACCTTCATCTTTATTGCTTTGGGTAGACCTACCTCCAGATCAACCTCCACACAGATCCGCGCACATGAATACTGGTCTCTTGGTTCTACTCGGCCAATGTAGCGACCGAGACCATAACCTATTGCCTGAAGCGAGGAGGGGTTCCAGCAGTGAATTAGCAAGTTGGGGAGTCTTACCCAGACCGGGACATCCTTGGGGACTTCTGAAGCAGAGTCAAAATTCGGGGTCCATCTATTTAGGTATAGCCCTTGAGTGCCCATGAAGTAAGGGCCATTTTTGAAAATCAAATCTCTGTCCTCCTGGGAGATAAATTCGAAAATAAAGTATCCTCGCCCGACTGCGTAGCATGTCACACTATTAGTTATCAGAGGCCTCGAGTTTCGCTGTATCCAGTTGTCTGTGGATCTGGTTGAGGGCCAGAGTCCCATAAACTGGCCGATATGTCCCCGTTCAGAGAGGGATAGGGAAACTTTCATTGGATGTTCAGGAGGAAGGTCGATCTCTGGTATATCATCCAGTTTCTTGACAAAACTTGGAGCTTCTGAGACAGTCGACTTCTTGCTGCAGGCTTCTACCAGGCATCGAAAGGAGGCAGAGGGGGAAGGAGGGGGCGACGACTCCCCTCCTTGGGCTGCCATGGCGACACACTCAGAACCCTAACGTAACCAGAGCTAGGTCAGGGGCGCACGTGCAATTTTACTGTTCCCATGTCTTACACAGCCCTGCTACTAGCGAATCAGAAGGCTGAAGACTCGAGGCCCCCTCCTATAGGCACGAATTGATGCTGAGCGGCCTTTCCCTCCTTTCCTCCACACTGTATGTGGCTTCAACTCGGCCCTATCTCCACGAATAAACTTGCAAACACAGCTGGCTCGGCTTCTTCTTCATGCAATCTATTTCACTATCTTCATACTGAGACCCATGGGGTGTATCTACAAATTTACAATGACCCAAAAGTGGAGGTACTGAGCCAATATTAGGTCTTAATAGATATTGTTTTGGATTCATACCAATGATTATTCATGAATTTAAGTGTTTGTAATCAAGATAATTCATGCCCAAACCCTTTCTTATGAAGTTTCCATGTTTCCTTTAATCTATTTAAAAAAAGGTACAACCCTCTAATCACCAAACATTTTCTAAAAATTAGAAAAAATTGTGTAAAATGTTGTCTCAAGTAAAATTTTTCATGCCAAATTTATTATTTTTGTAATTATGTTAACTTTGAAATTACATGTATGGACTATATTATTAAAAATGAAACCTTCATCTTATAAGTTTTTTTATTATTTTACATTTTAAAATCATTTTTTTCCATAATTAATATAAAAATTTAAAGTTAAGTATCAAAATCTTAAATTAGTTAGTTAAATTATAAGAAAAATAGTTGTGAGGGTAGTACATTCTTGTCTTCAGCTTTGCATGTTGTTGATCCATATTTTTATCAACTAGGTGTTTTTTTCAATTAACCACTTTTATGTTTTCCCTTACCCTTTTAGGAGCTGTATGTTATTAGTCAAAACTTTATTTAATGTCCAAGTTTGCAATCCTGCACTCACCAAAATGCATTTCTCCTTTTTCATTTTTCCACTTTTTCAATACTTAGTCAATTTTTCACCAAAGTGGATGTGTAATTACACGTTTCTCATTTACTTTAGTGCTTAGGTCTGCAAGTCCGCATCCTTATTAAACACGTAACCACATTTTCAATCCAATGCGAACCTCTTCACCCTTTCTCATACTCACGTTCACAAGATTATAGGTCTGCAACTCTACAACTCTGCATTTCCATGTTATACATTTCACACTCCCCATACATCATTTTCACCTTCATACTTAACATTTTATGTCCATCATAATATCAAATCACCACTTCCTATCACATTTATTATTCCCTCCACGTCAACCACCACACGTATAAGCATAATTCCATTATTAATGCATAACACATCGATTAAAGGTCGCAATAAATCCAAATCTCATGTAAGTTGATGACATTGAAGCATGATTTGTGATTGATTGAGTTATCAAGGAAGTACATGGTAGAATTTAATAAAATAAAATATGCCAAGTTGTAAGTATCGACAATAGCGCCACCTTTTGTCAAAAGCATAAAATAATGTCAAGTAATAAAAAATAATTGTTTTGTGGAGATACATTGAACACATTGGGTCGTGAAGATCAACAATTCCAGTGGTCCAGGGAATATAAGTACTACAAGGCTCTTTCCTTGACCGAATATAAAACAAACCTAATTATGACCTCAGGAATAACATTACCAGGATGTGTTCCAGAGGTGACTGACATGAAAGAGATTGTTCATTGGTGCACATATAAATTCATCTTTGAATGAATAATAATTCAAATGCAAGGCCATCAACCCATTTCTCTAGCTCCATCACCATTCTCCAAATTGCTATGACTTCCTATGCCAACTATGCGATTCAAGAGCGAGGAAGATGACAAATTTTTGAAGCAACATAAAGGAGGAAACAAAGTTTTGAGAAATTACTTGGAGGATCCAACTAGTAACCTTGGTACTTCAAGAATTGAGGTAACTTCATTAAAATACCCATACAAAGAATTTTCATCGTTATTTTCCCTCATTATTGGTTTGGAATCTACTATGTTCATATCAAGAAATGTTATATATGCTATGCATTGTGCCTTGCATGAAAAAACCATCATTTATTGGGGTTATCTTAAATCAAATGAAATTTTCTTCCAATTAAAAAACCTAAAAAAGACTCAAAGGTTTTATATGACTTCTTACCTCATTTTCACCATCGCTTATGGCCATGTCTTCGAAGGCTTTCCATGGGAAAAACATGTTGATTTTAAGTTGGAGCCATTCTATGCATGGTATTCGGTCCTATACAGACATAAAGCTCAATATTGTTTCTACCTAGTTCACAATAACTTCTTTTCAGAATTCAAAAAAATAATATTTGAATAGAACATGTCAAGGTTATCCTTAGAAGCAACTGGATTTCTCTTTGGGAAAGGAGTTTATGAACTATCCGAAGAATTTACTGAAATTAGATTATTTGGTAGTAAGGATAAGCCTTTCCTTTTACCATTTTATACATCAAATAAATTCTTTGTCGGAGAAATATGCAGACAATACAAGACTTGGGATTTTTATCCCCATTTTGTGGGATAACTAAGGAGATGATGTCTTGAGGCCCTTAGGTTGCAAACATGGAGTACTGAGAGACCACATGAATAACAATTTCCACTTGCACATACAGAAGCTCGCTCTATCACCACATTTTGGATCTAGTATCAACACATCCACCACACTAGCTAGATTCTGGAAGGAATATGGGTCTTTCTCCATGCAGTACAAGTCAGGTATTGTGGCAAGTAATCACCCTAATATTTGAGGCATTTAAACATGTTGTATTTAAGTTTTTTTTGATTATAGAACTCCTACTTGGACATTATGATTTTGAATCTGTTCACCTTGGTGAGGGTCATAAAATTACTATTAAGTGGCCAACATTAGGGGAAGGTTTGCAACGGGGGATCCCTTGATGGGTTATCGTACCCTTATCGACCATACATACCACTTTACTCCCATTACATTCCCATCATACTGCCCTCTTCTAGGCCCATTAACTTTAGTGACCCAAGAAGGGCATGTACCTCATTTCATAGGAAGAAGAAGAAGGGGTTGAAGGCCCAGGTGGATTGTTGTTGGATAAAAAGATAAAATCCTAGATATATACCTTCAATATGCTTCGCCCAGTGATCCCCGAGAAAGCAATGAAACACTTCTTTGTAAGAAAAGGAGGAGCTAAAAAAATAAATGATAATGAATGCTTAAGGGGTTATTTGGAGGATGGGAGGTCTCATCACAAGCTAGCCTATCATGATCATGGGTATTTAGCGGTATGAAATTACCATCATATGGTCACGAAGCCAAGGTAGCGGCTCTCAGTTACACAACTGAGAGAAAGGAGGTCTCATCATGAGCCAACCTTCTCATTTCCGCCAGGTATTTGTGAATGGCATTCAACTCATTCCTTAAAACATGTAATAGATAAAGAATGGCAAGAAGATGGCCTTGGAAAAAGTGCATCGTGAACGAAGGTGCCACAAACCCTCTACAAAGGCACCCATAAATGAGATAATACGAGCCCTTGTATGTCATGAAACTCATTGACCTATGAAGTCTAAACCCCTTCCACCTCATCATCCAATACATAACCTTGAAAGGCCATCCTTGGGAGCATCCCCTACTTGAGGGCTTCGGTCTACCCAATAAGAATTTTACGACACCCCTCCCATACTTAAACTTGGTCAATTGTATAGGGTTTTTGAGCATTTGTTTAATTTGATGAGGTAGTTTTGATGCACATGTTTAGGTGCCTTTCTTATTAGATTTGGTTTACACTTGTCATGATATCTTTGACTTGAGATATTTGGAGGGGTACTCTTTTGTTTTGCAGGACCTTACTTGGTGGCCAGTTTTGGGAGAAAAATCCTAGCTTGGGCTTCCATGGGGCAAAGAGCCCATAGGTTGGATGTTGTAGGCCCGCACACTAGATCATAGAGATATGACTTTGGAGGCTTACATGGTATCATGGAGGATCTTATCCATCCCCTAGTACCCTAACGACTTTCCTAGGAGAGGAAAAACATCATCTTTTGATGGTTGATTTCATGCTTGAGTGGGTTTGATGGTGATGGAGTTATTGCACATTGACACTTGGAATATTTTGACCGGAGGAGGCATGGATTGACCCTAGAACATGATGAGGAGGCTCAAGGATCCCCAACGAACTCCATTCTCTTCTCCAACAACTTGTTCAAGGTGTCAAAAAGTCCCCTAAAGGGGTGACACCATCTCTTTCTTAGGGTTTCTATTGTGTTAAAGTGGAAATTAAATATTATATTTGATGCAAGGGGTAAGATAAGGGTTGTTGACCCCTTATCTTATGTTTTACCCTTTCTAATTGGACAAACTATGTTTTAAGGTTTTTGTATAAATATAGATCATGTGAATCTCATTTCATAACATTGTTCTCCCTTGTGGAGAAGGATACTTGGCTGAAATTTGCGCCCTATTTGGGAATTTATCATTGTCTTTTGGTTGCTACTCTCTTGTAATGGTTTTACTTTGGCTATTGTATGGATGGATGATGCACTATCTCTAGTGGAGGACTATTTCTTGCTTTATGGTGGTTTTGCTTGGTTAAAAAGAGGGTTATCTTGTTAATGCTTGGACTAAGTAAGGAATCTTTGTTGCTATTGCTTCTTTTCTGGGTTTCAAGGTTAATTTGCTTAATATTTTTGGGAGTATAAGTGCATACAACCCCACTAAGTCCATTGTAATTGTCTTGAAATACTTTATTGCATAAGGAAATACTAGGAGGAGTAAAAGGGTTTACACCCTCCTATGGGTTTTTCCTAGCTAGATTAGCTTGCCTTGGGGAGTAAAACGACTTACACCCTCAAGGAATTAGCTCACCTGGATATTTAATTTTGAGACTCCAAAACCCAATAGTTAAAGGCACTAATCTTCTTTGCACTGGAGAAATAAAATCATTGTATTGGTACATGAAAACATGAGATTTTGAGATTGTCTAAATTGGAATCTATTTTATGTGCTCTAAGCTTGCTAAGGCCACAAGGGTGTTTTGATTGGTCAAGGATATATTGTTACTGTTATAAAATTTATGATACATCCATTAGGGTTTCAAAAAACTCATTTAACTTCTCTCTCTTACTCACTATTCATCCGTAAAAAAAGGCTAAGAAGCTGCCATAATAATATACTAGTCATTGTGCATCTTTTGGGTGGTTTACTTGTGATTTTTGGTGGTTGAATCTTGCTGCTGTAGCAATTTTTTGATACAGCCATAAGGCTGCTGCAATAATTCTATGAAAACACTATCTAGTAGCCCTCTTTTACTATCAAAGTTTGTTCTTGAATATATGAAAGTTATCATTTGGTTTAGTCCTTCATTGTCCAATAATTATTTGACAATTTTGATGGTTAATTCTACAGTAACTAGATATTGCTCTTGCTGATATATATTTATGTTTACTACTGAAATTAGGGTCAACAATCTTAATGTGATGGTCCACCTAACATATACTGCTACAATTTTTTTTTCTTGTGTCTCGGGCAGGTACAAACACTCTCAGCAGGTACCCAAGGGTTTGGCAACCTTAAGCCTCTCCCAAGACTAATTCTCAAACCTTATTCCATCTAGTAACTTGACCTATAGGGGATTCCATTCATACATCTCACTTTCCATCTCATTTCCCTCTAGGGTCACCGAGATTCCCCCCTTGAGGTGATTCTATCATCTCTAAAGTGACGTGAACACCTGCCTAAAGTGATAGTGGGTAGGTACTCTCAAAGTTGTTGCCATTTTGGTGGTTGGGTCGGGATTTTCCCAACCTAAAACTTGTGTGATAAAACTTTGGCATCATTGTTGGGGAGGATTTTGAATCCTCTTCCAAACCCTAACAACACTTTGGCAAGCTACCCCAAAGCCTCTTCCCTAGCTTTCCTGATGACTCCACCTAAGGGATGATCCCTTTCCACCTTTGATGAGCTCTTCTTGAAGCTCATATGGCAACTCCACTTTCCCAAGAACCCACTTTTCCCTTATACCTTTCCACCCTTTGATGAGCTTTGAGCTCATCTGGAAACTCCATTGAGGTATTACTCTAAGTAATGGAACCATGGCCTCACTTGACTTACCATGGGCATTCCATAATGTGTATCCTTCTCTTGATGTTCAGAATATCCCTGGATATCCAAATCATTTCTTTGCAGAGTGGAGGGCAAGTTGCCCTAAATTCAATAGGGATACAACTCTAGCAGTCGCTCATGTCATGGAGTATATGAAGTATGCTTCAAGATTAAATGTGCTACATGAAGATGTGCTGATGATTTTTTTTGTATATTCTCTACAAGAAATTCAAAGAAAGTGGCTTGCACACTCATGTGGCCCAAAAAGCATCCCATCCTCCATGAATCTCATTGAAGAATTTCTCAGGCATTACTGACCAACTACTTAGAATCTGCAAGATATTTTCCAAGAGCTCAAAGTCATTATTTACAGAAAAGGTTTCTCTATGGATGAAGAGACAATAGATGAATATTCTCATGCTGAAGATCTAGACGAGAAATTAAATGAAGATGAAGTTCTTGTATCTACCCTCCCTTTTGATGAAGACATCTAGGCCTCAGTTCCTATTGCACATCAAGAAGAGAACATGATGAGTCGTGACCCTTTTGAAGAACTTAATGATGTTTTATTCCATGACTCTGGATGTGAAGAAGTATTAGAGGAGACCTCAAATACGACATATCCTTTAAAAAAAGGGAAAACAAAGCACTTTGCAGTAAGGATCAAGCCTGTTGTATTGACGAGGTGATGGAAGAGAATGCCCATGAAAATAAAGAAGAATTATGATAAAGGGAAACATGTCGAGGCATCATTATCTTTTCTCCCACCTGATGAAGTTGAGGTTGTCCAGCCAAGCTCTCCTCTTTTTCATGAAGTTGAAGAAGCAACTAGCCTCAATGATGAATAATTTGAATACCATGTTGAAGTTGCCCCAACCTCTGCTCTTCCTGCACACAAAGAAAAAGAGATGGTTATTTTCAGTCATGCTAATGATCTTATGAAATAAAATTTGGATATGGTTGATGAGAATATAGACACTTTCATACAGATTGGTAGATGCAGGTGGGATTTTGGTCATTTCATTTTTGATAGAGACCCCATTTATGATATTGAGGGTAGCCCTCAAGAAAATTGGTTTGAGTTGTCATCTTCAGAGGACTACTTTTCATGTGTAAATGATTCATATGTTTGGAAACTTGATGATGACATAATTGCAGATTTATTCGAGGATGACTGGTCATGGAATTTTCAGGATGATTCTTAGTCATCCCTTGGGACTTATGATGCATATCTTTTTGGGGATGCAAACTTGTTATATGAGGAATCTCATCCACCTTCATCTCCAATTTTGGAGGAATACCAGGACATAGATATCTCAGAGAAATCAAAGGTTCACTCTACAAAGAGAAAGTATTTTCATATTGGGTATTTTTACAGGGATTCACAAATGAAGAGACCACATTTTTCTTTCTCTAGACCTGATCCTGTCCCTTACCTCTTTCCTTCTTCTCAGGGAAATCATGAGGTCTTCCGGGGATCTCTCATATCTTCTCGATCTTCATGAAGCAATGATCATACTAACAGAGATGAAGATGATCCATCATCTACACATGATAACCCTCTTCATAGATGGAATGATCAATCTTGTGGTTACACCTTCAGGAAACATGATTAGGCTGATGATTTATCTTTCTAGCAGGGATTCCTCCCCCCCAACCATCTCTCTTCATTTTATTTCATGATTTATTATATATCTATTTATTCTCATGATCATTATGTGCTTGACTTATCTTTGTTGTTTTACACGATTAAGCACAAGGGGAGATACTTTGATGGGATGATCAATTGGTTGCACTGGTTGTATGTGTTATCACCATAACAATTTTCAGATGGTATCCAAGCTTCAGAATTTTAGTGAAGGATTATATCACCAAGGAGATATGATAACTTAGAGGACCAGGCTATATCTGGTGATGTATGGAAAAAAATAGCGGAGATGTGAAGAGTAAGACTCGACGGACCGTTGATCCTGAAATTGGCTTGGATCAACGACTAAGGTGCATATAGAGGATTTAAATAGCACGAAGATTAAGCAGTTGAGGACAGGTCGGGGAAAACCGTCGCGGTTTCATCGCGGGTCATGTGGTGCCTCTAGAGGTACATTGGGGGAAAAAGAAGTTTGACCAAAACCACTTTCTCCAACCCCTGATGCCAAAGTCACTGGGAAAATGAGGACCGTAGATCTTAAAGATGCATGGATCAACGGCCAAAAGTCATATCGACAATTGGAATAGCACGAAGATTAACCGATAGAGGGAAGACCAGGGAAAAATGTCTTGGTTTAAATCATGGACGTGTGGCACCCTCAGAGGCACATCGGGGTGAAAAACGGTCCACTTGAAACCATTTTTTCCAACCCCCGATGTTAATAGATACCTATAAAAGGAGAAACCCTCGGCATTATTTTATGATAATTTGAAGCATTCAAACGTTCATAAATTTGGCGCAAAGATTCCACTTGAATTTCAAGCTCGAAACTGAGTCAGATTCATGTTTCATTCGCCGCTTGACAAGTATTCTTCACCATGGCTGCCCATCCTGTTGTTTTATCCGTGAATGAAAAATATATCTCCTCCAGATAGGAAGCCCTAATTGACATAGACTTTGACGTTTTCGACACAGAGATAACAATCTCACCTGTTTCTATGTCCAGATCGAATTTGTTGGACAATGTTGGAACGTGCATACCTTTCCTTGAAGCGGCTCAAGCCTCCATCACCCCTTACATCATAGAAGTAGTCTTTCCTTTCCCTGAATTTGTAAGCTAGTGTGCAGAGCAATATTCTCAGGGAGAAAGAGTCATTTTGAATAAATTAGGTTCAGAGGTTTTATGTGAAGTAGACGGTCCATCGCTCCGACACACCCTCAGTATACCAGACTCCTCCCCCACAGTGTCATATCCCTTCGAGGAACAAAGAATGATCATGATTTATAGAGAATGCCTGCCCGAAGTAAAAATCCTATTTCTGCAAACCATAGTCAAGCCTGAACATCATTCAAAGAGTCTATCGTTTCCTTCCAGTATGAGCGTCATGATCATCGTAGTCCAATGGGCTTGTTCTTTGTAAGTCAAATTTTAGGGTTAGAAAATGACAAGTTTGTGGTAGAAGTCATGTTAGGTTTCCTGTTGATTTTCTTTCTGTCTAGCCAGTCAGTCTGTTTTAGTTTTGACAAATTTATTGCTGAAAATATACATCAACAACTGGTTAACTTCAATTCATTGAGACACTTCAGATACTACTCTCACTTGTTGAGAATTTTTTTGGAATCTAACAAAATCGAGTTTCCTGAGACCGCATTTATTTCGACCGAGTGTAAAAGGATCACCATGCTTATCTTCATCAACAAGATTATGTCCAGGGTATCCAGTCTCATTTTTGGTACAAATCTGCCAAGAGTTCTGGAAGAAATGAAAAGCTCGTTGCAGCTAAATCCAAAGAGCATGATATGAGACTGGATGCTGTTCAAACAATCCACTGTTATTTGGGTATATGGATACCAGGAAGGACCTCATATTTTACTAGTTTTTCTAACTCCCAGGATCTTTTCTTTGGAATTCATAAGACAAAGAATCATCTCAGAGATTGAGCATTTTTCTGAAAGCACACAAGGCTTGAAATTTGAAATTTCCTTTCGTGGTAGGTCCCTTTGTGGTGAAGAACAAGTCATGTTTGCCTCAAATTCAATCCAAACTCAGTGAATTTGGGTTCACACAGTTGCAAGGAAGAAATAATGATCCACATCAGATCATATCGAAGAGGATATTGGCAAGTAGACAAGGTCCCTATGAACACGAGCATGTTGAAGGATTCGATAAGTTGGATAATCTAGAGATCTGTGTAGAGATGGAGGTCACCATGCAACATGATCAAACAAAACAAACAGATCCTACTTCCCATCAGAACCCAACACACAAACCTTACCCTAGGTTGGTTTTCAAAGATCCTAAAATGAGCGTCTACAATAAGAGAAGCAGTTCAGAAGCCCTAGGTGCCAGTAGCCAACAAGACACTCTCAAGAAAATGAGAGTCACATCACCCTCTCAAGTAGTTGACCTGGAAGAAGAAGAACCCAAAGAGAAAACATGCATGGATATGGTAGAGGCTACAACCAAGAATGAAGAAACCAATACAGAAAGCAAGCCACAAAACGAAAGCAATACAAAGGTTTTCAACAAAAGGAAACACATATTTAGGCAGATACCTGGGGAAGTTTATCAGTCCAAGGAAGATTCAATGAATCGGTATGCTGTCAAGGGAAGTATGGAAAATAGTGAAATAAGAGACCTTTTACCTGAAGTAGAAAAGACTTCTCAGCATAATACCTCCTTAATTTCAGTCAGAGATGTGGAGAGAAAGACGTTCAACATTGGGGTGGCCGATGATGATAAGGTGTCTGAGATCAAGATGCACTATGAAAACATTGGTGCCCCTGATAAAGTAAAATTCCACAAGAATTTCAGTGACATGTTATATTCTGATTACCTGAGCTTTGCTCTAAGAGTTGCAAGATTGACGACACATGCATTGAAACTAGATGGACAATTGAAACAGGAAAAGGCGTCCAACAAAGCTTGGATGACAAAGGTCAAAAGGTTAGAATCTAAAGGTCCACATGGACTGAAAGATTATCTGGATGAAAAGGAAAAAATGATCCAAAGCCTAAAGAAAAAGCTAAATATGTCACCTACATATCATACACAGACAACAGAATTGACTGCTTTGGAACAGGAGAAGGAAACCTTCAGACAAGAGGCACTAAATTACAAGGCTAAAGTGCTGCAATTGGAGAAAGAGAAAGAGAATTGGTCACAAATGCAGGCAACAACATCAAAAATGGAAACCATTGTACCTGCTAATACAGAGGCTGGATCAAGAACTAAGGGGTTAGTCCAAGCCATGTTCCAGGTAAGCTTAAAGGTAGGTGAGATCAAGAATCTCAAGGAGAACATGGAAAAGTTGAAGCAAGAAATGAAGGTGAAGGATGAGAAAATGGATCAACTCCACAGAGAGAATCAAGACATGCAGGAGAGAGTAAGCAAGCTAAAAACCAGGTTAAAGGGAAAAATGCTGTTGCAGGGAGCCAAACATATAATATGGGATGCTATTACTGCAGAGATTACTAAGTTCAGAGTTTATCTGAATTTTATAAATGACAATAATAACATGGCTACTACAACTCGGAGCAGGTGCACTATTGTTAATGAAGTGTTAGCAAAGAAGCCCTCAAAATGGGACCAAAATGCTATTGAATTACTAAATGTTGTACCAACTGCTGATATTCAAACCATCGGAGTGAAGGACAGAACTGCATTGATCATTTCATCCAGGAGGATCATCGCCAAGCACAACCTACTCAGATCGGTTCAGAACAAAGCTATGCAAATGGAGCACAACATACATGAATTTAAAGACGCCTTTGAACAATTATTTACCAAAGGCCTCCCATCATTTTGGGATGGCAAAGGTTCATTATACAATCAAGAAGATGACCATTCTCTCCTTATGCAATGCAGAATGGACCATTCTAAGTTTGAAGATATGGAAGAAAGTCTGAAAGGCCCAAGTTTGGTAGAGTATTTGGCTACAGATTTTGAAATTTTAAATAAGTTTAAAACAGTGAAGGTCAGCATGCCAACCATGTCCTATGCTACATGCATTGACTTGGAAATTTTTATTAAAGAGATGATGGGTTACGAAATCCCTTCTGATCCACAATGGAAATAAATCGTGCGGTTGGGTACGACAAAGTGCAACGTCCCCGGAGCCAACATGTGATCCCTAGGTGTCACCAATTTTGTAGATCTGGCAGAAGACCAGAGTGAGATAGATGGCACAGAGGAAGTCAGGTAGTCAGAGAAATCACCCATAATTTTGAAATGTTTCTTTTTTGTTAATCATTGTAAATCATTTCGTATACCGAAACCATCAGTTGAAACTGTTATGGAAGCTGTAACGTTTCAGTTTCATTCATTTTTTATCAGATTGTATAAGTACTGGGATACTTGAATGAATTAATGTTGGCAGAAGTGTAAGAGCACCTTTTGGTTGTATCAAACTCTATTTTGTAAATTTTCTGAATTTGAATTGAATATAAATGCAAAAGATTTTGAAGTCTCTATGAAAAGATTCTAAAGGGTGGTGATATGAGCTTTGTTTCCTTTCATCATATGTATTTCCCGTGACCTATTATTTAATTTACAATTTTCTTCTGTTTAAATTGGAGAGTTAAAGGCCCATAATTCATCTTGTGATGCTCTTGGCTTAAGCAATTTAAACTATGTGATTGTCTTCTTAACTAATTTAGAATTCATTTCAGTAATGCTTTGATGCAGTTATTTGTTTCCTTTATCTTCTTCCACTCTACTTCAGTTTAAGAATAACTCAGATTCATCACCTCACTTAGCCTTTATCCTCTGGAGAGTTCTATTAGCTAATGCATTGTCTTCATTCACCTTCAGAATTTTGACTCCATAGCCCTGAGTGCTCCTCCCCTTCTTTGCCAACAACTCTATTAAACCCCCCCCCAAAACAAACCAAATCTAGCCACCAATTTCCAAAAAATACCCAGTGACATGAGAGATCCCTCTCTAAGTTGAGCAGGCTAGTGCTTCAGCTCTAAACTAGGTTGAAATAGTTACCTCTGTCGTTTTTCTATCAACCAGACAAAATTTACAGAGTGCTAACAGTATGATTTCACCTGACATCACCTGGTGCTTGATCTTTAGGGACCCAAGTAAGTAGGTAGGTCATCTTTCTTTCCTTGAATTTTCATATTAATTGCTCATATTAGTTTAGATGCATTTCATATTTCATTTTGCTCTACTTTCATATTGATTTCATGCTTAGTTTAGATTTTTTTGAAAAAATGCTAAAATTTTCTTTTCTAGATTAGTTTTCATTTTTGGATTTTGATGTATATGGACGAAGGGTGATAGAACCACCCTAGATTAAATGGTTTCTTGTTTCAGTGTAGGCACAAGTATACCAGGATATGTTGCAGTTCTCATGCACTCTACGACGAGCACATGTCCCCAAGTAGGAGCCATATGTTATCCCCATTTTGTGGGATAACTAAGGAGATGATGTCTCGAGGCCCTCAGGTTGCATACATGGAGTACCGAGAGACCACATGACTAGCAGTGTCCACTTTCACATACAAAATCCCACTCTATCACCACATTTTGGATCTAGTATCAACACATCCACCACACCAACTAGCTTCTGGGAGGCATATGGGTCTTGCTCCATGTGGCACAAGTCGGGTATTGTGGCAGGTAATCACCCTAATATTTGAGGCATTTAAACATGTTGTATTTAAGATGATTTTGATTATAGAACACATGATTGGACATTATGCTTTTGACCCTATTTCACCTTCGTGAGTGTCATAGAATTCCTAGTAAGTGGCCAACCTTTGGGGAAGGTTTGCAACTGGGGATCTCTTGAGGGGTTATCGTACCCTTCCCGACCATACATACCACTTTCTTCCCATTACATTCCCATCATAATTCCCTCTTCTAGGTCCATTAAATTTAGTGACCCAAGAAGGGAATGTACCTAATTTCATGGGAAGAAAGGGATGAAGGCCCAAAGGGATTTATTTTGGCTAAAAAGATAAAACCCTAGATATAGACCTTCCAGATGCTTCACCCAGGAATCCCCAAGAAAGCAATGAAACACTTCTCTGTAAGAAAATGGGGACCTACAAAAATAAATGATAATGAATGATTAAGGGTTTAATTGGAGGATGGGAGGTCTCATCACGAGCTGACCTATCATGATCATGGATATTTAGCAGTATTAAATTATCATCATCTAGTCACCAAGCCAGGGTAGTGGCTCTGAATTACACAACTAAGAGAAAGGGGGTCTCATCACGAGCCAACCTTCTCATTTCCGCTAGGTATTTGTGAATGACGTTGTCATTATCTAGACACCAAGCTAGGACAATGACCTTCAACTCATTCATTAAAACATGTAAGAAATAAAGAATGGAAAGAAGATGGACTTGGAAAAAGTGCACCACGAACGAAGGTGCCACACACACTCTACAAAGGGACCCATAAATGAGATAATATGAGCCCTTGTATATCATGAAACTCATTGACCTATGTAGTCTAAACCCATTCCACCTCATCATCCAATACATAACCTTGAAAGGCCATCCTTGGGGGCATCCCCTACTTGAGGGATTTGGTCTACCCAATAGGACTTTTATGACGCCCCTCCCATATTTAAACATGGTCAATTGTATAGGGTTTTTGAGCATTTGTTTAATTTGATGAGGTAGTTTTGATGCACATGTTTAGGTGCCTTTCTTATTATATGTGTTTTACACTTGTCATGATATCATTGAATTTATATATTTGGAGGGTGTACCCTTTTGTTTTACAGGACCTTGCTTGGTGGCTAGTTTTGGGAGAACAAGCCTATCTTGGGATTCCATGGGGCAAAGAGCCCACAGGTTGGATGTTGTAGGCCCACACACTGGATCACAGAGATATGAATTATTATGCTTACATGGCATCATGGATGATCCTATCCAACCCATAGTACCCTAACGACTTTCGTAGGAGAGGAAAAACATCATCTTTTGATGGTTGACATCATACTTGAGGGGGTTTGATGGTGATGGATTTATTGAACATTGACACTTGGAATATTTTGATTGGAGGAGGCATGGATTGACCCTATCACATGATGAGGAGGCTCAAGGAGCCCCAACGACCTCCATTCTCTTCTCCAACGGCTTGTTCAAGGTGCCAAAACGTCCCCTAAAGGGGTGACACCATCTCTTTCTTAGGGTTTCTATTGTGTTAAAGTGAAAATTAAATATTATTATTTGATGAAAGGGGTAAGATAAGGGTTCTTGTCCCATTTTCTTATTTTTTACCCTTTCTAAGTGGACAAACTATGTTTTAAGGTTTTTTGGATAAATATAGATCATGTGAATCTCATTTCATAACATTGCTCTCCCTTGTGGATAAGGATACTTGGCTGAAATTTGAGCCCTATTTGGGAATTTATCATTGTATATTCGTTTCTACTCTCTTGTAATGGTTTTACTTTGGCTATTGGATGGATGGATGATGCACTATCTCTAGTGGAGGACTATTTCTTTCTTTATGGTGGATTTGCTTGGTTAAAAAGGGGTTTATCTTGTTAATGCTTGGACTAAGTAAGGAATCTTTGTTGCGATTGCTTATTTTATGAGTTTCAAGGTTAATTTGCTTAATATTTTTGGGAGTATAAGTGCATACAACCCCACTAATTCCATTTTAATTGTATTGAAATACTTTATTGCATAAGGAAATACTAGGAGGAGTAAAAGGGTTTACACCCTCCTAGGGTTTTTCCTAGCTAGCTTAGCTTGCTTTGGGGAGTAAAAAGGCTTACACCCCTAAGGAATTAGCTCGCCTAGCTCTTTAATTTTGAGACTCCACAACCCAATAGTTAAATACACTAATATTCCTTGTATTGGAGAAATAAAATCATTGCATTGGTATACGTGAAAACAAGAGATTTTGAGATTGTCTAAATTGGAATCTATTCTATGTGCTCTAAGCTTGCTAAGGCCACAAGCGAGTTTTGATTGGTCAAGGATATATTGTTTCTGTTATAAAATTTATTCTACAGCCATTAGGGATGCAAAAATCTCATTTAACTTATCTCTCTTACTCACTATTCATTCGTAAAAAATTACTGCGAAGCCACCATAATAATCTACTAGTCATTTTGCATCTTTTGGGTGGTTTACTTATGATTTTTGGTGGTTGAATCTTGATGTTGTAGAATTTTTTTGATACATCCATAAGGATTATACAATAATTCTTTGAAAACACTATCTAGCAACCCTCTTTTACTATCAAAGTTTGTGCTTGAATATTGGAAAGTTATCATTCGGTTTAGTGCTTCATTGTCCAATAATTATTTGACAATTTTGATGGTTAATTATGTAGTAAATACCTTTTGCTCTTGCTGATATATATTTCTGTTTACTGTTGCAATTAGGGTCATCAATATTAACTTGTTGGTCCACCTAACATATGTTGCGTACAGTTGTTTTTTCTTATGTCTCAGGAAGGTACAAACACTCTCAGTAGGTACCCAAGGGCTTGGAAACCTTAAAACTCTCCCAAGACTCATTCTCAAGCCTTATTCCATCTAGTGATCCGTCAGGATTTTTCGAATGACTTATGGTTGAGTTTTTATTTGCATGCATTAATTGACCATTGGGAAACTTAATGAAAGAACGAGAAAAGAGAATGATTTATACAGCCATAGACATATATGCAAATCTGAAATGCAATGAAAAACAACAAACCATAATGCACAGGTTGATAACGGAGTTCGGCACAACTTTGCCTACGTCTCCGGGCCTTTTCTCTGTGAGGGAGGCTTCTTGATTTCTTTTCGAAAGATTAATAGTACATCTTTACAATGCCGAATGGCTTCCAGACTGATCTGGTCATGTTCGCCCAGATCTCTAGAATCTTGTACAACTTATGGCACCTGAAATGGATGTCCCGAGCTCTCAGAAATTGTCCGACAGCATCTCCTCCTCAACAACTTCCCTGCCTCAAACTGGCTTTGACTTGGCTTTTCCTAAGCATATTTGCTCTCAAAAACCGTCCAAAAGCTGCCCAAAAGCTGTCCAAAAGCTAACCAAATGGCCTCAACATGGCCTTGGTTAAATAGTTGGGAAAGTTGGTTATCCATCTCCAACTTCCTCCCAAAAATTAGGCTCTAAAAAAGCCCAATAACTCCCAATTACATTAAAAATGGGTTAAATTACATTAAAAACCCAGAACAGTTATAAAACCCACTTATAACTATATCATATGGTTATATTTGGGCTAGCCCCTTAGCCTGGGTGCGCACCCCCTACAAAAGGTCACATGGAGGTTCATGTGGCCACGCGCTAGCCCAAAGGGCTAAGCGCAGTCCACCCCTCTCGCGCTAGCATTGGTCACATGGCATATCATAAAAACCGTGGCTAAACACATACAACCGCCAAGTTTTAAACCATAACCATAACCGTTGATATAACGGTGGTAACCGCGCACATAACTGTTAATGTATTAACCGCGCCTATGGTCGTATGCGAACACAATGTAACCGGGGTCGGGGCTAAGCCCCGGCCCGACCCCCCGGCGAAAAACACGCCATTCAAACTTAAATACAATAACACCGCAGCCTATAACAAGCACCACCAGCGGGAAAATTGGCTAGCGGAGTGTTATGAAGGCGTTAGTGTGGGGAGAGGTCGCGGGTTCGATCTTCGACGACACCAAAAGTTTTTGACATAGCCCATATTGGCAAAAACCGGGGTGCCACGTGGCAGCCCGTGATTGGGCCATGTGGCACCTTTACATCCAACCAATGCATGCCACGTGTCGCAATGTGATTCACCCAAGTCATCTGCCGCGTCATCGTACGGTTGCTGCGTCATTCGAGCCACATCATCCTCCGTATGCCACGTCATCAACTGACATGTAGGCTGCTGACGTCATCCATGCCACGTTTCACCCTTCCAGTGGTGACATGTGTCATTTTAGGATTGGTCCAACTGCGTGCCGAAAATGCCAAATCAGCCTGACACGTGTCACTGCCTGAGGCTACCACGTGTCCTGTACGGACCTGCCATGTGTCGTCGTACGGACCTGCCACGTGTCGTCCCCTGGTGCTTCCATGTCACCTGTACGGACCTGCCACGTGTCATCATATGGACTGACACGTGTCCTATATGGACTATACGGATAGGTACAGTCAGCATCCCAAAATTTTGCATGTTTGGCTCGGCGGACAGAATGTGATATCTTCTCCATACGGACTCCGTTTGACAAAAAAATTATACCACCAGAATCAGGAAGACGAGCCGGTCGCAATGGTGTTGGTTTCGTCGGATTCCGAGCATTTTCATTTTTGAGCATTTTTCATGCCCTGTCATGCTTCTGAATCCGATTTCGGATCATCTAGTAACTTGACCTATAGGCGATTCCATTCATACATCTCACTTTCCATCTCATTTATCCCTAGGGTCACTGGGATTCCCCCCTTGAGGTGATTCTATCATCTTTAAAGTGACAAGAACACCTGCCTAAGGTGAGAGTGGGTAGGTTCTCTCAAAGTTGTCACCATTTTGGTGGTTGGGTTGGGTTTTTCCCAACCTACAACTTGTGCGATAACATGGCCCATTTATTCCATGATAAGAGGAAAAATAAAATCATACCCCTACCATTAAAAATTGAGAATTTCATTGTTAAGCATATAACTAACCTTAATGAATTGGCGAGACATCATGAACAACTGGGTTTGAAGGAAGCAAAATTTGTTGAGGTTTTGACTGAGACAACAAATTTACTACACATATGCAATTAGTAGGGTATTCTTCATACTTCACCAGAATTGAAAAGTTTCAAGAGGGTGGCAGAGATAATTTAGATCTCTAGGAATTAGTGGCCTACCAAATTTCAAATGCAACGTGGAAAATAAACAACACGAATGAAGGACATAGACAACACAATAGAGAAACAATAAGTCAAAACCCTAATTCGCCAACAAAATCCCAAAGAAGCACTCTATCGAGAATGAAGAATAGAACCAATGGAATGGATACTAGAAAAACATCAGTTGGAGGCTCAAATTACGGTGGAGATAAATATCCACCAAGGAAAAGTCTCGAAAAAACACATATTACATACACTTCTCTAAAAAGAAAGATAAATATATCATCAATAGAGTTAAACGCACCAGGAGTCTAGGAAAGTTCCCATGCAATGGACATGGACGAGCTCATTGAAGAACTTGGCTGGTTTGCACAAAGGTTGTTAGAAACAAGAGAAATTATTGATGCTATAATAACCCAGTATCCCGAAATATTTGAAGAGGAATTTGTCACTTTGCAGCATGCGACATACAATCGTGAAACTAAAAAAATATTGATGGAAAAAGTCAATACCAAGAATAAAAGGTCATCAGAATGATGGAAATATTGAATTGACTTATATGGAGTAGCACCATCCAAAATTGTAGACTTTCATGGAGCTACTAGAGAGGCATTAAAACAATCAGTTTTTAATATATAAAAAGAGAATTCAGAATTAAAGAATTAGAAGTTTCTCTGGTACCAAGACCATTATTTCTAGAACCTTTGAGTTCAATTCAACCTACACTTGAGTTAGAGGACATCCCAGAAAACAATATAAAGTACAAAGGTTCGTCAAGTTTATTGCAAGATGTAAGAAAACATGTTGGCGATGCCATACAAAGGAGAATTGATACAATTCAAGAGATTTGTGAGCTTGTGCAAAGTATTTCTAGCTTTTCTTCCATAAAACATAATTTCAAAGAATACTTGCAGAAGGATTTGGAAAATGATGAAGGATTTTTTAAGGAAGTTGTAAACACATTCTCAGCCAAATTCTCAAGCTTAAACGAATCCCAAAGGAAGGAACAAAAATTTCCCTTGCCTTACCATATGTACCAGATCAATGCATGTTGGCTAAGGAGAATCAAGGAATTAAGATAAATGATAAATGAAACTAATGTCTTAAGGAATAGAAAAAGTGATTTATTTCTTAAACTTGTTAGTCTTACTAAATAATTTAATGGTCCCAACTAGGGATGATTTTAAGGATGGAAATTTATTTTAAAATTTAGAAACCTTGGCAAATATTACTAATCCTTCATATGCCTACTATAAATGTTTGGCAATATTTTTGTAAAAATATTCAAATTTATAAGGATTTTATATATTTTTTATAACATTTTGGCGATTTTTAACGTAAAATAATTTTATCCTATAGAATTTGGGCGAATCATTTTTAAAATAGTGAATCTTGTTTTTCGAAAAACCATGGAAAATTAGCCCATGAGCGAAATTTAGCCCCTAAAATCATCCATGGTCCCAACTTATTGATGGATACCATGATCCTGACCAAAGAATCTTTAACACAACAACATAATGTATTAAAATTTGCTTGGGCTAATGAATTTACCAAAACTATAGAATTTTTTGAAGATGAAGTTGAAAAATGGTTAGTTTGGTATATCAATAGGAATGATGAAGTGGATGACACATTGCATCAATCAGAGCTAGATTTAAGGGAATTTTAAAATCATTTGTTTGAAATTAAAACTAAGTATGAAATCATTGTGGCACCGTTAAGGGAGTACATTGAGGAGTGGTTGAAAAGGCGTTAATTAAAATTACTGACCCTGAAAATCAAGAAATAGTTACTACGGTTATGCCACCTCAACCATAACATACACCTATAAAGGAGCCAACTGCAAGCAAGTAAAGGTTATGAGATCTCTCCATCACAATGAGTTGAACATTAACTTTATCCCTTCAGTTTTCTCTACGTCTATTTCTGCTACATTCATTTGTCATACTGCCTTTGTCTTCTTGATATTATGTGAGATTTAGGTTCATTCTTGGTTTTCCTTCTTTTATCTTCCAGGTATTTTCACTTTATGGTCCGCAGGAGCCCTATCCCAGTCCTGTTTGAAGGACGAATGCATTTTATTTTCTTTAAATACATTTACCTTTGTATTTAAAGACTTATTATTATTTTGAGACTCGAAGAGAGCTACTTGGGATATTACATTCCTATATTCTCAAAGATTTTGATCTGAACTTGAGTTTCCAAATGTTTTATCTAGCATAATATTTTTGGTGCTTTATGGAATGATAATTTCAAGTTCTCTTTTAATTGCGGTCCATTTTATGTTCTCTCTATTAATGTATATTGTTCACTGTTCCGTTGAATCATGTGATGGATATATCAGTCCCATATCTTTTATGTGAATCTTATCTATTTATGTTGTAAATATTGTACATACGAGTTTCTTTTAAAATACCTCGTCTCGATCTCAGGTGTTGTTCTTCTTTTGAATGTGAATGTAAATATTAAGTCCGGTCCTTCTGAGACTTTGTTTTATTCTATTTCGTGGAATTATACGAACAAGAGGAATACCAACTCTCTAAAAATGCAGGGGTATTTATATCCTCATAAGGTTTATCTTAAGAAGGTAAAACAATCTTTTAGATAAACACACATTTAACATTACTAGTGTTTGAGTGATTCACGTAGAGTGAGCCCTATTATAGATAGGGCCCAGGGACTCCTAATTAAGGACTCTAAAGAACAACACAAATTCTTTGAATTTTTTTTGAAGACAACTTGTTGTAGTAGATAATTCGAGATTAGAAACATTGATAATAGTTATACATGCATGTATTTGATTACTCCAAGAATGGATTCATATAGGTTTGCTTCAACAAACACATATAAGGTCACATTGCATTCGAATTGATATCAAATCTCGACCATTCCTACAACTTCATAACACAACCCTTGCTTTAAAAAAACAAAAATAAAACATGTTGGTTTTTGAAATGAAAAAGTTGTATGACTAATCAAACTTAATAAGAGCTATGGATTTGTGACACAATCTTGAGCATAAACCAACATGTAGAAATAAAAAATAGT
Organism: Picea sitchensis; assembly: GCA_010110895.2. NCBI lineage: Eukaryota > Viridiplantae > Streptophyta > Pinopsida > Pinales > Pinaceae > Picea > Picea sitchensis. The sequence continues at coordinate 26,892 of SNQJ01S0070834.1, forward strand.
TTCTTATATTTCTTTGTTTTTGTTATATTGTCTTATCTCTAAGAATATACATAGCAAAGATAAAAACCATTGAAAATTTTAATAATATCCTATTGATATGCAAACACTTTCTTCCAAAAATATTACCTGCAGAATCACAACGTGCAAATTATTGACATCATATCTTCCCAAGGATTATTATTGCCGTTCCTTTCATATTCATTGTGTTGCTTGAAAACATGAGCATATCGATCATAAGAAAATGAAGATTATAACTTATATTCCGTTGGTAGTCATGGTAGTCTTCAAAAGCGCCATAACTCTAGTCCATTGGTGTCTCTTTAGAGTTCTTGGGCTTCTTGAGTTCTTGAACAACACTTTTTCATTGACACTAAAACCTATAGGCAATTGACTTGGAAAGAAATGCATGATCGTATATATCTACATTTTCTTTGTGTTAAATCACAAAGATACCTTTACATATCTATGTAATATATTTAGTGAGAACTCACTATTCATTCAAATAATTTCTTGTGGTGGAATGATTGGCATGCAAGAATCAAATATATCCTCTTTTATGTTGGATCTAGAATCTCACACATATATAAAATTCAATAGTGATGGTGCATAATCGAGACGATATTTGCTGTTACCATTATGTTTCATAATTTAAATGGTTTCTACATATAAGAGAATGTAAGCCATTGATTGTTTCTAGTGCCTTTATGTAAAAGAAAGATACACAATCAGTCTTACAAATTTTATAGGATTGCAATGTACAAATTGAGCATATCAGTTGCGTTTTCTTTTTTTCTTTTCAAATGGGAGCTCCTCCTTTTGGAATAGATGTGCGGACATATACTGTGTTTGGAGGAAGAATTTGATTAGGCAACATCAAGCCCATAGTAAAAAAAAAGTGTTGTTTCATCATATTCCCAATACATGGCTCTAAAAGGCGAGGTCTCATTAGTTTGGAAATTAAGAAGAAAAATGGTCAGTATGACTTCAAGCTACTTGCTATAGACATTTCCATGCCTAATGTACTGGACCGATTGCTATTCTTAATTGGAGATAAGGAAGAGTACAAGGTCGGAGGTGGGATGATTTCTGAGCTCTCATATCCAATAATGAAGGCAATGGCTGGAAAAAGAGAGTTTAAAGATCAAAATAAGAAAGAAGAGGAAGATAGCAAGAAAAACATTATTTTGTGGGGATTAGAAAGAAATGGTTAACTGATCCTGCAGCCTTAAGCGATATATTAGTTGAGATCTGTATTTGGATATCTAGATTTCCTCCCTCTTTCCATCCATTATGCACTGTCTATAATCCCTTATTAATTGCAAGTATGGGATTAGGATTGTGAAATGTATGGTTTTGGTGTTGACTCTAAAAAATTTACAAAATCTAAATGACTAGAATAAGAGCAACTAGAAGATAGGTGCATGTAAAAAATCCACATTCCACCCTACCCTTTCTTCAATTAGCTCCCATTTTCCCGATCTATCTTGATAATCAAGTGGTTTTTTCCCACCCTATATAATATGCCCACCCATTTTCATTGTAACATCCCGCTCTTGCGCACACTGAGAAAACTTAATCCTTGAGGACACTTGCTTGTAGGTGATCTGGATTATTATACTATTGGCTGTTTGATTATGATTATGAGGCATTATGGATGTGATTATATGTTATTTCGTGTATTTACTTAGACAATTTCTATTGACTGGGTTCTCCTGAGTGTGTAGGACATAGGACCTCGAGGATGCAGAGGCATCGATGAAATCCCTTGGACTCCGGATCGAGTCAGGGAGTGGACTATTGGGTTTTGATTATTGTTGATATGCCACATGCACATTTGATTAGATGTTATGATGATTGAGTTTATTCAGATATGATTCGTTGATGATGCAGGCTGACGATAACTTTTCGACCAAACTCACATGTGGAGTAGAGGGGTCACGCATGAAAACCAGAGACGCTGAGGAAGAGGTGTGGATAGCAGCCCTGCCACAACCTACTAGAACTCCCGCCTTGGCTCAAACTGTAGGTTAATGATTACCTAGTTCGATAAGACCCACAGTGTCGTGAGGGCAGACTGTGACAGTCGCTCACGATGATTCTAAGGGGCACGCAATAAGGCATGGGCCTTATTCCTTAGAGGCCCTTAGTCTCCCACAATATCACCTGGTGGAGTACTGACTCCAGGGGTTTTTGATGTCTACCAAGTTAGTCAAGAGGCGAGTGGCACCCTTGGAGCATGTATTGCATCCTGAAGGGCACGTCGCGCAAGGGAAACATAATGAGGCTAGTGGCACCCTTGGAGCACCTAGTGCGTCCTGAAGGGCACGTCACGTTGTTAAATAATAAGTGAATAAACCTAGATGGCCTTAAAACGAATATTGTGATAAGAAATATTTGAAAACAATTTTCCTAATAAAATATCGCCCAACCTAGGAAAATAAAATCTAGGTCTAAGAGATACTTGGGGTTAATAATAATAATAATAATAATAATAATAATTATTATTAAACATGTGACGAAAAGGGGGTAAGCAATTCAAGTAATTTATTAAAATCAAATTATATTGAGAGATTAAAAGTTTAAAAGGGAATTGATTGTTTTTCTACCTTTGCTAATTATTATTTTTTTTATTAAAAAGAAAAGGGGAAAAATGTATTTTTTCTACACTTGCTAATTTGGGTTTAAGATAACAGAGAAAATAGGGAAACTTAAAAGAAGTAGGAAACTAAGGGAAAAGGGGAAACCTAATGAAAAAGGGAAACATAAGGAAAAAGAAGAATGACTAACATAGTAAGGAATCTTGCCTTTAAGAACTTTCTAAATTGAACTCAACTAGTAAATTAGCAAGGGGGTAAGTCATTAAAATGTGTAAGGGAATATGGGGACACCTAGGAGTGATTCTAGGAATGATTTTAGGTGGGTGAGGGAAATAGGAGTAATTAAATAATTAATGAAATTAATTTCTGGTGCAACGAAGGGGATGGGTGACACATGTACGGGGAGGATTTTTTTGAATTAAATTATTGAACAATAAATTAAATGGGAAATTGGTAAAGAAATGACTTAGAAACTCTATATAGATGAGGGAGGAGGAGGAGGATGGATCTCTTCTTGGATGCGTAACATTATGTTGCAGAATTTTAGACTTGTCTGAATTATCTTGTGGGAGTTGGGATACCCAGCTCAGTGAAGAGTGGTAGCTTGGCCTTGCAAGATGAGATGGCAGCTAGTTGTTCTCTGATTTAGTGTGCATAGCCCCTTTGCGACTCAGGGGGATAAGGGGGAAGAAGAGTACCCCTAGCGTTGGTTGGGAGGTACCAGTGAAGTCTCATCGGTCGACAAGCGGGAGCTGCACGGGACAACGACTCAGAGCTGCCACCTTGGGCTACAGTACACATGTTTTTATTCTGCATGGTAGATTACTATTGACCTTACGCTTTCATTTCTGTACTTTTAATTGTGTAAAAAAAAAGTGTTGACTTAGCATTTTAATAGAGAACTTAAATTCCCATAGCCTTAAGCTTGTTGCTTGACTTGATTCCCTTGGCAATCGATCCCTGAATGTTGTGACTGTCCTATTGGTTTTATTGATTGTTGTGAAGAGTCTGTGCTTTATCTTTCGTCCTCATCCCTAGATCATCAGTCCATGCCCGAGCAGTCGGCCAGGAGCTGAATCGACGGTCATCACTTCGGTGCATAGCGATCTATATATTCTAATGCCTTGCTTTTCTGTGCATGGATGATGAGCGAAGGATAGTTTTTCCCAGATGTGTACACCTATCTATTGTTCCTGGTTGAGTGATTGTCTTGTGCCTGGTTGTGATTGATTACCTCTGTGATGGTTTATCGTTTCACTCAATGAACCAGTTACGATCCTCTACATTGACCTCTACGTTTTGATGCATTTCCTGGCGAAGTAACTCTGTGTTTATATTACCTCTCCTGGCAATTTAAGTCTGCGTTTTTCATGAATGATCCTCTGTGTTTTAATGGATGATATCTGTGTTTAATGAGATGATCCTATTCATTTTTAATGAATTATTCCTGTATGTTTTTAATGGATGATCTATGCGTTTAATGAGATGATCCTATTCGTTTTTAATGAATTATTCCTCTGCGTTTTTAATGGATGATCTCCACGTTTAATGAGATGATCCTATTCATTTTAATGAATTATTCCTCTTTGTTTTTAATGGATGATCTCTGTGTTTAATGAGATGATCCTATTCGTTTTTAATGAATTATTCCTCTGCGTTTTTAATGGATGATCTCTACGTTTAACAAAATGATCCTATTCATTTTTAATGAATCATTCCTCTGCGTTTTTAATGAATGATCTCTACGTTTGATGAGTTGTTCCTCTTCGTTTTTCTCATGAATTGATCCTTGCGTTTTTCCTCTGCCTTTCCTCAAATGATCAACTCGGAGTATCTTGGAATGCTTAACTCTGTGATTCTCATTTTTTTTTTGACAACTTCTGCTCCTCGATTTTATTGGCATCAAGCCCAGACTTACTCCATGATTCACCCCACATTTGATTGGTAGACTCTTTGCGAATTTAAATATCAGAGAAGCGAATTAGTGTCCAGAGAAGTGATTTAATATACATTAAACTTATGATTGGACAACTAACTTAATATTCATTGACAACAAATCTTTACATATAAGTGTGACTGTGAACATGATATTTTTACCGAAATTGGAACATGCAGTGTGATTGCGAAATTAATCTAATAGACAACTAAATTATTATATTTATATAGACAGCAAAATTATTTATTTCTTAGACAACAAAGTCGTTATTTAGTAGACACCGTCTTTCTTCAATGATATGCATGTGTTAATTAATGACGTGGCTCGGATTTTGATTTGTCTGCCCTTTGATTTACGACTGCGTTTTACTTTAATGAAGCACCTGTGTATCTTGCTTCAGGATGGTACAGGTCTGCGATTTAAGAATATGTAAGACAATAATTGTTTATCAATTAATGGTAGCTATTAATTAATGGTAGCAATTCAATGTGTAGACTGTAAATCTGAAGTAAAATAGGGCTGCGTTGACTACATGATATCAAGTTAAGGAATAAATCCTTGAATCTTATACTCTTCATTGGATAGAAATTCCATTTCCAACTCAACGACTTCCTTAGCATTTAACTCGACGTTCTCATACATTTTTTAGGCTTGTGAGTGTACAATGTCTTAACATGTGAACGATGGCTTGGTAACCTGTCGTGTGTGACATCGATCTTCAAAGGATGCATTGACATTTTTAAATAACTCGTAACTTGGATGGTGGACAATGAACTTTAATGCATAAAGTAAAATTGTTAATAGGCCACAATACGGTGGTGGACAACGCATTTCCTTGGATTTAGCAATCTATTTATTGATAACTCTTCCTTAGAATTAACAAGTAGTTGGTTGATAGAAAACAAAATTGTTGGTAGTCAACGTCTTTTTACACCACATTTAGTTATGATCTTTATTGTCCCTAGTTATAAATTTATAGGTTAATTACAGTGAATCTTGTTTACAACAATAATGTAAAGAACACATCATTATGCTATACATCGATTTGTGTTGCACAATGCCATTATACTCTTGTATTGTACTACTGTTACTTTTATTATTTATATTGCTGTTACCTTATGATTGTATTTGTAATGCTATTACCTTTATCATTTATATTGTTGTTACCTTCATTATTGAACAACATTGGTGGCATTTATAATGTACAACCTTATAAACGATTTATTCTTTTATGTGAATAATTTTGTGTTCAGTTGCTCTAAAACTATTCTTTTGGGCATATAGTTCCAGTTTTAAATGATAGAAATTTCATAAGATATATATCTAGTTCAGTTTTAATTAGCGATTTAAGACAATGAGTTCCGATAGTTTCAGTTCTGCAAGATAGTGATTTTAGTTCTAAAGGAGGGCGATTTATACTTGTCTAATTTTGGGATTGGGATATGGTTGCAATGATCCTTGTTTTAATAATAATAATTTAAATAGTTTAGCTATGTTGTTGCGCCATGAGGGTTGTCACGTCCATTGTCCGATGATGAAATTATTTTAGTTGAGGGGATCATTGCGCGCCCTGACGGACATAGGCGAATGATAACCTGGCTGGAGTCTGTGCTACCCGTGGTGGGATTTTGTCCTTTGTAGTTTTTATTGGTGCTTGGGATGTAATGCTTTCATGCGTTTGGTTGCGCGCCATAGAGGTTCTAGTTACTGTCCGTCGAGGCCTTTGTGTCAGAACAATGGATTTTTTCCTTTAGCTAATAGGTGATATCATGTTTGTGTTAGGCGAGTAGTCGTTTCCATTTGTTGATTTACGCACGTCTCACCTAGTTGCTCTGGTACTAGTGCGCGAAGTCGTAGTTGTCTGTTGCTTGATCTGCGTGCGTGTGTTTGTAGTCAGGTTGAGTGGTTCAAACGTCGTCGTCGTTTCCTTCCTGCCTAAAATAATAAAAAAAAAATGCACTTTCTGCTTCGCTTGTAGTCGTAATGATTGGGGCCGTTACATATGGTATCAGAGCGGGTTCAACCCTAGCACTGTGGATTGCCATGCTTTCCACTGCAGTAAACCCTTGAGTATCAACCTAGCGTTGTTTAAAACTTTAACGAGTTCGTCCGATGATATCTTTTAGAGGATGCCTCAGAGGTCCGCAACATGGTGCCGGGGAAGGACATGCGACACCTCTAGAGGTGTCCGCTCCCTTAGAGTCTAACCCCATGGGGAAGAACAAGTCCATGGGCTGGATTCGATTGAGGTCCTTCCAAATATTGTCAGAGGCCTTGATTCACTTCTGTACGGAGATGAGGCCAGGGTGCCTATATGCCTGAGGGTCCACCGCAAACTCGAGAAGGTC
>SNQJ01S0070834.1:38524-55646 GCA_010110895.2 Picea sitchensis
CCTCACCACAGTTCATGATTCACCTCTAGCAGGCCATCAAGGGTTTTTCAAAACCTACAGACAGATCAGAGAGAGGTTCTCATGGAAGGGCCTCAAATAAGATGTTATGAGACATGTCTATGAGTGTGTGACTTGCCAGCAGAACATGTCAGAGCATGCTCTTCCAACAGGGCTACTTCAGCCACTCCCCATTCCAGAGTAGAAATGGGAGAGTATATCTATGGGCTTCATCATCGGTCTACCCAAGGTCCAGGGTAAGGACTATATCTATGTAGTCGTCAACAGATTGACCAAGTTTTCTCACTTCTATGATATATTGACAGAGTGCAACATAGTTCAGGTAGACGAGCTTTTCTTTAGGGAGGTCTTCAGACTTCATGGGTTGCTAAAGAACATCATCAGTGAAAGGGATAGTCGGTTCATAGGGACATTTTGGAGAGAGTTGTTTCGGTTGGTGGGGATAGAGTTGACACCTAGCACCAGTTATCACCCTCAGATAGATGGGTAGATTGATATTGTCAACAAGTGGGTTGAAGGGTATTTGAGGAACTATGTAGGAGGACAACAGAGAACGTGGGTAAAGTGGTTACATTTAGGGTAACATTGCTACAACACTACCTTCCACATGTCCATTGGTATGACACCCTTTCGAGCATTGTACAGATATGATGCTCCCACTTTGGTAGACTTGGTCTTCGAGGAGAGCAAAGCTCCCAAGGCCAAGGATTGGATCATAGAGAGTCAAGAGATTCTCAAATTGTTGAAAGAGAACCTGTAGACGGCGCAAAACCGATAGAAGATAAGCGTGGACAGGCATAGGATAGAGCACAACTTTGAGGTTGGAGATTTGGTTTTCTTGAGACTCCAACCCTACAAACAGTCATATCTGAAGAAGAGGGGAGCCGAGAAGCTCAAGCCCATATTTTATGGTCCTTACAGGATCATGCGCCTAGTAGGCGAGGTTGCGTACGAGCTAGAGCTTCCAGAGGGGAGAAAGATTCATAACGTGTTCCACGTGTCTTGCCTAGAAAAGCCAGTGGGAAAATTCATTAACACATCAGAGGAGCTTCCCCCGTTGGATGAGGAGGGACAATTGGAGTTAGTTCCATAGGAGGTTTTGGAGCAGAAACTAAGGAGCAGGGTCATCAGAGAGTGTTTGATCAGATGGAGAGGGCTTCCAGTAGAGGACACTACTTGGGAGAGAGAGCAGGTGTTGCAACACCCTAGACTGGTATTGCTTGAGGACAAGCAATTTCGGGAAGGGAGGACTGTAATGTCCCTTTCCAAATAGGAGCTCCAGAAAAGGAGGCTTAATGGTCTAAACCACCCTGTTAGACTATATCCAGGGCCAAAGAGGGGTAAATAGGGTTACTAGAGGTCACTCTAGTCACAGGTGTTATATTCGGAAAGTGACATTGAGCTAACAAGGGTTAACATCGCTTTTAAGTCATTATGAACTAAAAATAGAAGTCAACAATGAATTAGGGTTTCAATAGTGATTTAGGGTTTTGGAAAGCTATAAAGGAAGGGTCAACAACCTAATTCATCATTATGTAGATTATGACTTGTCATTGAGGAGAAGAGGCGCATCTCAGAAGAGATAGTTCAGTGTATTCCAGGAGGAAGACACCAGTTGGCTGATTTTGGTGTTGAAAGACACACCCTAGTCACCGGGAAGATCATCCAAGTCTTCCATCATTCTTCATTGATTTTACAGTGCTCCCATATTCCAGGTATTATCTTTTAGTTGCTTATTTGTATTCTGGCTAAGATCCTTTTGTCTTTTGATTTAGCTGAGTGTTGTTATTTTATTCAGCCGCAGTTTCTTATTTATATTCCGACTAAGATCCTTTGTATGTTGATCTAGTCAAGTATTGTCAGTTATTCAGATGCATTCGACCATTTTGTAATCCATAGAGATATCACAATACAAACTTGCAGTCCTTTTTCATGTTTATTATTTGTATGATCATTTATATGTTGTAAACCTTTGATCCTACACACAGATTAGCAGCGTTTCCCAGACTAGCCAAGTCAGGAACATTACAGTCTAAGAGATACTTGGGGTTAAAAAATAAAATAATAATAATAATAATAATAATCATTAAACTTGTGATGAAAAGGGGGTAAGAAATTCAAGTAATTTATTAAAATCAAATTATATTGAGAGATTAACAGTTTAAAAGGGAATTGATTGTTTTTCTACCTTTGCTAATTAATTTTTTTTTATTAAAAAGAAAAAGGGGAAAAAGGTAATTTTTCTACACTTGCTAATTTGAGTTTAAGATAACAGGGAAAATAGGGAAACTTAAAAGAAATAGGAAACTAAGGGAAAAGGGGAAACCAAGGGAAAAGGGGAAACCTAATGAAAAAGGGAAACATAAGGAAAAAGTAGAATGACGAACTTAGTAAGGAATCTTGGCTTTAAGAATTTTCTAAATTGAACTCAACTAGTAAATTAACAAGGGGGTAAGTCATTAAAATGTGCAAGGGAATATAGGGACACTTAGGAGCGATTCTAGGAATGCTTTTAGGTGGGTAAGGGAAATAGGAGTAATTAAATAATTAATGAAATTAATTTCTGGTGCAATGAAGGGGATGGGTGACACATGTATGGGGAGGATTTTTCTAAATTAAATTATTGAACAATAAATTAAATGGGAAATTGGGAAAGAAATGACTTAGAAACTCTATATAAATGAGGGAGGAGGAGGAGGATGGATCTCTTCTTGGATGCGTAATGTTACGCTGCAGAATTTTATACTTGACTGACTTATCTTGTGGGAGTTGGGATACCCAGCTCAGTGAGGAGTGGTAGCTTGGCCTTGCGAGGTGAGATGAGAGCTAGTTTTTCTCTGGTTTAGTGTGCGTGGCCCCTTTGCGGCTCAGGGGGCTAAGGGGGAAGAAGAGTACCCCTAGCATTGGTTGAGAGGTACTGGTGAAGTCTCATCGATAGACAAGTGGGATATGCACGGAGCATGCGGGAAAACGACTTGGAGCTGTTACCTTGGGCTACTGTATGCATGCTTTTATTCTGCATGGTAGATTACTATTGACCTTATGCTTTCATTTCTGTACTTTTAATTGTGTAAAAATAAAGTGTTGACTTAACATTTTAATCGAGAACTTAATTTCCCATAGCCTTAAGCTCGCTACTTGACTTGATTCCCTTGGCAATCGATCCCTGAATGTTGTGACTGTCCTATTGGTTTTATTGATTGTTGTGAAGATTCTGTGCTTTATCTTTCATCCTCTTCCCTAGATCATCAGTCCATGTCTGAGAAGTCGGTCAGGAGCCGAATCGAAGGTTGTCACTTCGGTGCATAACGACCTATAGATTCTAATGCCCTGCTTTTTTGTGCGTGGATGATGAGCGAAGGATAGTTTTTCCCAGATGTCTACCCCTGTTGATTGTTCCTGGTTGAGTGATTGTCTTGCGCCTGGTTGCGATTGATTACCTCTGCGATGGTTTATCCTTTCCCTCAATGAACTTCTTACGATCCTCTACGTTGACCTCTGCATTTTGATGCATTTCCTGGTGAAGTAACTCTATGATTATATTAACTCTCCTGGCAATTTAAGTCTGTGTTTTTCATGAATGATCCTCTGTGTTTTAATGGATGATCTCTGCGTTTAATGAGATGATCCTATTCGTTTTTAATGAATTATTACTCTGTGTTTTTAATGGATGATCTCTGCGTTTAATGAGATGATCCTATTCATTTTTAATGAATTATTCCTCTGTGTTTTTAATGAATGATCTGTGCATTTAATGAGACAATCCTATTCGTTTTTATTGAATTATTCCTCTTTGTTTTTAATGGATGATCTTTGCATTTAATGAGATGATCCTATTCGTTTTTAATGAATTATTCCTCTACGTTTTTAATCGATGATCTCTGCGTTTAATGAGATGATCCTATTCATTTTTAATGAATTATTCCTTTGTGTTTTTAATGAATGATCTCTGCGTTTGATGAGTTTATCCTCTTCGTTTTTCTCATGAATTGATCCTTGTGTTTTTCCTCTGCCTTTCCTCAAATGATCAACTCAACATATCTTGGAATGATTAACTCTCTGATTCTCATTTTGTTTTTGACAACTTCTTCTCCTCGAGTTTATTGGCATCAAGCCCAGCCTTACTCCATAATTCACCCCACATTTGATTGGTAGACTCTTTGCGAATTTAAATATCAGAGAAGCAAATTAGTGTCCAACAAAGCGATTTAATATACATTAAACTTATGATTGGACAACTAACTTAGTATTCATTGACATCAAATCTTTACATATAAGTGTGACTGCGGAAATGATATTTTTACCGAAATTGGAACATGCAGCGTGACTGCGAAGTTAATCTGATAGACAACTAAATTATTATATTTATATAGACAACAAAATTCTTGATTTCTTAGACAACAAAGTCGTTATTTAGTAGACAACATATTTCTTCAATTATATGCATGCATTAATTAATGACATGGCTCAGATTTTGATTTGTTTACCATTTGATTTACGACAGCGTTTTCCTTTAATGAGGCACCTACGTATCTTGCTTCAGGATGGTATAGGTCTGCGATTTAAGAATATCTAAGACATTAATTGTTTATCAATTAATGGTAGATATTAATTAACGATAGAAATTCAATGTGTAGACCATAAATCTGAAGTAAAATATGGCTGCATTGACTACATGATATCAAGTTAAGGAATAAATCCCTGAATCTTATACTCTGCATTGGATAGCAATTCCATTTCCAACTCAATGACTTCCTCAGTATTTAACTCGGCGTTCTCATACATTCTTTAGGCTTGTGAGTGGACAACATCTTAATAGGTGAACGATGGCTTGGTAACTTGCCGTGTGTGACATCGATCTTCAAAGGATGCATTGAGATTTTTAAATAACCCGTAACTTGGATGGTTGACAACGAACTTTAATGGATAAATTAAACTTGTTAATAGGCAGCAATACGGTGGTGGACATCACATTTCCTTGGATTTAGCAATCTATTTATTGATAGATCTTCCTTAGAGTTAACAAGCGGTTGGTTGATAGACAACAAAATTGTTGGTAGTCAACGTCGTTTTACACTGCATTCAGTTATGGTCTTTATTGTCCTTAGTTATGAATTTATAGGTTAATTACAATGAATCTTGTTTGCAACAATAGTGTAAACAACACATCATTATGCTATACAATGATTTGTGTTGCACAACGCCATTATACGCTTGTATTGTACTGCTGTTACCTTTATTATTTATATTGTTGTTACCTTATTATTGTATTTGTAATGCTGTTACCTTTATCATTTATATTGTTGTTACCTTCATTATTGAACAACATTGGTGGCATTTATAATGTACATCTTTATAAACGATTTATTCTTTTATGTGAATAATTTGGTGTTCAGTTGCTCTACAACTATTTTTTTGGGCATATAGTTCTAGTTTTAAATGACAAAAATTTCATAAGATAGAGATCTAGTTCAGTTTTAATTAGTGATTTAAGACAACAAGTTCCGATAGTTTCAGTTCTAAAGGGGGGCGATTTATACTTGTCTAATTTTGGGATTGGGATATGGCTGCAACAATCCTTGTTTTCATAATAATCATTTAAATAGTCTAGTTATGTTGATGCGCCATGAGGGTTGTCACGCCAATTGTCCAATGATGACATGATTTCGGTTGAGGGGATCATCACATACCCTGACAGATAGAGGTGAATGATAACCTGGTCGGAGTCTGTGCTACCCGTGGTGGGCGTTTGCCCGTTGTAGTTGTTATTGGCGCTTGGGATGTAACGCCTTCATGCGTTTGGTTGCATGCCATAGAGGTTCTAGTTACTGGCCATCGAGGTTGTTGTGTCGGGACGGTGTAAGCTGTCCTTTAGCTGATAGGCGCTATCATGTTTGTGTCAGGTGGGTAGTCATTTCCATCTGTTGATTTACACATGTCTTGCCTATTTGCTCTGGTACTATTACATGGAGTCATAGTTGTCTGTTGCCTGATCTACATGTGTGTGTTCGTAGTCAGGTCGAGTGGTTCAACCATCGTCATCGTTGCCTTCCTGCTTAAAATCAAAAAAAAAATTGCACTTTCTGCTTCGCTTGTAGTCGTAACGATTGGGGCCATTACATATGGTATCAAAGCGGGTTAAACCATGCGACTGTGGATCACCATGCTTTCCCCTGTAGTAAAAAATCTAAATGACTAGAATAAGAGAAACTAAAAGATAATCCCTCTTTCCATCCATTATGCACTGTCTATAATCCCTTATTAATTGCAAGTAGGGGATTAGGATTGTGAAATGTATGGTTCTGGTGTTGACTCTGAAAAATTTACAAAATCTAAATGACTAAAATAAGAGCAACTAGAAGATAGGTGCATGTAAAAAATCCACATTCCACCCTACCCTTTCTTCAATTAACCCCCATTTTCCCAATCTATCTTGATAATCAAGTGTTTTTTTCCCACCCTATATAATATGCCCACCCATTTTCATACTCATTTAAGAATTTGGGTTGTGTATATTTTATGTATGTTAGTCATGCATTTCCTTTTTTGCATTCAATTTGTGTATACTAAAATTTACATATTAGATGAGTGTTGTATTTGGATATTTATATTTCCTCCCTCTTTCCATCCATTATGCACTGTCTATAATCCCTTGTTAATTGCAAGTAGGGGATTAGGATTGTGAAATGTATGGTTCTGGTGTTGACTCTGAAAAATTTACAAAATCTAAATGACTAGAATAAGAGCAACTGGAAGATAGGTGCATGCAAAAAATCCACATTCCACCATACCCTTTCTTCAATTAGCTCCCATTTTCCCGATCTATCTTTGATAATAAAGTGGTTTTTTCCCACCCTATATAATATGCCCACCCATTTTCATACTCATTTAAGAATTTGGGTTGTGTATATTTTATGTATGTTAGTCATGCATTTCCTTTTTTGCATTCAATATGTGTATACTAAAATTTACATATTAGTTGAGATTTGTATTTGGATATCTAGATTTCCTCCCTCTTTCCATCCATTATGCACTGTCTATAATCCCTTGTTAATTGCAAGTAGGGGATTAGGATTGTGAAATGTATGGTTCTGGTGTTAACTCTGAAAAATTTACAAAATCTAAATGACTAGAATAAGAGCAACTAGAAGAAAGGTGCATGTAAAAAATCCGCATTCCACCCTATCCTTTCTTCAATTAGCTCCCATTTTCCCAATCTATCTTGATAATCAAGTGGTTTTTTCCCACCCTATATAATATGGCCACCCATTTTCATACTCATTCAAGAATTTGGGTTGTGTATATTTTATGTATGTTAGTCACACATTTCCTTTTTTGCATTCAATTAGCCAATGTATGTGTCTAATCCATGACCCCTTCTTCTATTAGGTTGCCCTTTTCAACAATGAGTAAGGAATATTATAACTTGCAACCTGAATTTGGAGTAGGTAAGGAATGAAGGTGGGTTACAACACAAAAACAATCTGACCTAGGGTACTTGTAGACATTGTAGCTACGTCACCCAAGATATATTCACAGAAAGAGCCAAATTGACTAGACTCTCACCTTCAAGGTACATATCATATATTTAGCCTTTATGTTGTTTTTATGCTGTTGTATGGAGCATATTTAGTTTTTGTTGTGGCCTAAAGGAAGCCATTGAACACTTCTACCTTCGACCACTTCTAGAATACTTCCAACTTCGACAAAAACCTCCATGCCAGGGAATCCAATAACAGTTGCATAAGGCATACATTGTGTAACTAAAGGAGAACCATATGTCTCAAGATGATGCCAACTGTGCATATGTCTCAAGGTAGTGTCAGGAAAATATGGAGAATGGCAATTTGTTTTTGCATGTCGAGTGCTATATATACAAATAAAAGATAGTTTAAAGACTCTGGTGAGAAGATTGCGCCAACTATAAGTAGAGCATGGTTGGTTAATGTAATGAATGATTCTAGATTCCAAACGTTAGGTAATCAAAGAGTTAAGCAAAAAATAATACTTATTAATGTTAATGGAATATGTAACATTACTTCTCTATCATTAAGTGTTTTGCAATTTCTATGCTTTCCTAATACTCAAAATAGGAAATGACATCATTAAGTGTTTTACAATTTCTATGCTTTCCTAATACTCAAACTAGGAAATGACATCTATAATTTGGGTTGGCCTTGGGATGAGGCCAAATAAGACTCAAAACATTTCATAAGATTTCATTGGTTCAGATAAAGTTCATACATCTCCAACTATAGATATGCATTGGTTATAATAGTGAAAGTAAGAATTTATTCCCTATTTTATTTTAGTATAAATGTATATGGAATATGTAACATTAATAATACTTATTAATGTTAATGGAATATGTAACATTACTTCTCTATCATTAAGTGTTTTGCAATTTCTATGCTTTCCTAATACTCAAACTAGGAAAGGACATTATTAAGTGTTTTACAATTTCTATTCTTTCCTAATACTCAAACTAGGAAATGACACCTATAATTTGGGTTGGCTTTGGGATGAGGCCAAATAAGACTCAAAACATTTCATAAGATTTCATTGGTTAAGATAAAGTTCATACATCTCCAACTATAGATATGCATTGGTTATAATAGTGAAAGTAAGAATTTATTCCCTATTTTATTTTAGTATAAATGTATATGGAATATGTAACATTAATAATACTTATTAATGTTAATGGAATATGTAACATTACTTCTCTATCATTAAGTGTTTTGCAATTTCTATGCTTTCCTAATACTCAAACTAGGAAAGGACATTATTAAGTGTTTTACAATTTCTATTCTTTCCTAATACTCAAACTAGGAAATGACACCTATAATTTGGGTTGGCTTTGGGATGAGGCCAAATAAGACTCAAAACATTTCATAAGATTTCATTGGTTAAGATAAAGTTCATACATCTCTAATTATAGATATGCATTGGTTATAATAGTGAAAGTAAGAATTTATTCCCTATTTTATTTTAGTATAAATGTATATGAAATATGTAATATTAATAATACTTATTAATGTTAATGGAATATGTAACATTAATTCTCTATCATTAAGTGTTTTGCAATTTCTATGCTTTCCTAATACTCAAACTAGGAAATGACATCATTAAGTGTTTTACAATTTCTATGCTTTCCTAATACTCAAACTAGGAAATGACATCTATAATTTGGGTTGGCCTTAGGATGAGGCCAAATAATACTCAAAACATTTCATAAGATTTCATTGGTTAAGATAAAGTTCATACATCTCCAACTATAGATATGCATTGGTTATAATAATGAAAGTAAGAATTTATTCCCTATTTTATTTTAGTATAAATGTATATGCATTAAATTTTTAGATAGTATGAAAGATATATCATTAATATGCTTGTCCATATAAAATTAATAAGAAATAGTTTTTAAAATTAATAAGAAATATTTTCTAGAAAAAATTATGAAATTGAAAAAAATAATTAATAACAAATTATATATATATATATGAGTTATTTTTGAATATTTAAAAGTAAATAAATTTTTTAAAAATGTTTTTTTCCCTTCTAAATATATTTAAAACAAAGCAGCACAGCTTGCGCGATACCTCCTGAGATCAATTCAACCAGAATGAATGGAGGGAGGGCAAGGAAAGGTTGAAAATGAACTATTATCGTTGAAAGTGGAAGGGAGAATAACTTTTGAAATGCCTCTCGGTAAGTGTAATATTTCCATGGTTCATGAGTTTTCAGTTGATGATTTCAATGCCATTTCGATGGACTTGATATTTTTTATGTGGAAGTATATGTGCCTAATAGGGTGCACTTAATTTTGTTTTGTTGATAATGTATACTTTGATAGTGGGTAGTTGTTATTCATATGATCTTCTTATTTTTTATTTTTATTTATCTTTATCATTAGAATTTGACACTATTTTCTCATTAGATATTTCTTCTCATTTGAAGTATGGTATTTAGTAAGGTTTTTTTAAGCATGGTATTCAGTGAGGCTTTTTCCATAGTGTATTCATTTAAGAGCTTAACATATTATTTGTAGGAATTGAAAGTAAGTGGAGGAAAATACTTCTTAGTTAAATATGTTACATATAAATAAATAGGTTTTTTTCTTACATTTTGATTTATAAATAAATATGTTACATATTTTAGGATAGCATTAAGTGTAGATTTTATTTTATTTTATTATAGAAAATATTTTATTTGATGTAACATAATTAATGTAGTAAAATCTATTTTAATTTTTTTTATGGTTAAACATCAAAAGAAAATAAAAATAAAAAACATTTTAATGTTTAATATTAAATTTAAAAGTTAAATAGAAAAATAAATACTTAATATATGAAATAAAGATCAATTAAAATTCAAATACAACCTAGTTGTTTAAGTGTTTTTATAGTTTAGCTGTTTTATGTTTTGGTTTTTTCCTAAGAATATTTTCTGTTTAATTTTGCTTTCGACCAAAAATTATTAGATTTACAAATTTAAAAAAAATATTTCAATGTTTAATATTAAATTTAAAAGTCAAATGAACTCGCTCACCCACCCACACCTGAGACGCACACCCTTCAACTTTGTTCTCCTTGCTTTTAAATTCTTTAGCCAGGGGCTTCATATTTTTTCCATACTGCAAGACTTGCTTGAATTTTGAACGAATTTCAGGCAATACCTGGAACAGTTTTACAATGTTTTGGAGTTTTGGTGGAAGCTCTTCAACACCTTGGAGGCAAAGGATTATGCGGACAGGCGATACTTCGGTTACTGATAGTTTTGAGATTTATTTATAACATGAATCTCTACTTTGTTTATATTATTTTGAGCTCCATACTAATATTATTTGAAGTTTTTTAGGTTTTCATAACAACAATGTATATTTTATAGATACTACAAAGCACCATATGTAAAAACCCCTTCTTGTAAAGTTTCCACCTTACTTCCAAGTGAAGACATAACCTCCTTGGTTGCTAAGTACCAATACTTCTCTAAAAATGACATAAAAACTATGTAAAGTATTTACTCAACATCCTTTTCTTGCCAACCTTAAGTCTATTCTAATTCTATTAACTTAAAATACCACGCACAAACTATATTATTAAGAAGGAAACGTTGTTCTACAAGTTTTTTTTGGAAAATTTAGGCTAAGTCCAACCCTTGTTTGAGTTAATGAAGGGAAAGAAACCTCAACGAAATTGTAATAACGTGACATTTTAAATTATGCAAATGTGCAATTACACACCTCTATCCCTTATTAAGGTGGCTTGTGTAAGGTGGCTTGTGTGAGTTAAACACTATTTCTTCCATACTTGGGTTTACAAGTACCCTAATCCTTTTATTACTTTAAAGTATTTTAAGAAAATATTTCTACTTTATTTATATTGTTTTGGACTTATAATAATGATTCTACATAACATAAATTTACGTGATATTGTTTTGGTTTCATATTAATGATTTTTTATGAATTTAAGTGGTTGTTATTTTACATGATATTATAAGGAAATTCATATCCAAATTATTTGTTGTGATGTTTCTACTTTACTTCTAATTTATTCAAGAAAAAGTGATAACTTTCTAATCAGGTTGTTATTTTACATGATATTATAAAGAAATTTATATCCAAATTATTTGTAGTGATGTTTCTATTTTACTTCTAATTTATTCAAGAAAAAGTGATAACTCTCTAATCATCAAATATATATTTTCTAGAAAAAAATACAAAATGTTGTATCAAAGAATTTTTTAATGTTAAATTTATTTTTTTCTAATTATATTAATTTTGAAATTGCATTAAAAAAACTATATTATTTAAAATGAAACCTTTCTTTTATCTATATTTTTAAAATTTTTAAATCAATTTTTTTCTAACTAATTAAGAATCACACACTCTAACAATATTATAAACATGAGTTATATTTTTCAATGCATAACACATCTTCATCTTTTAGATGGAAGGGTGATGTAATGAAGATATTTCTTTACTTTCATCCTTTAGAAGTAAGGGTGACGTAATGTTAAAGAAGATATTTCTTTACCTTCATCCTTTAGATGGAAGGGTGATGTAATGAAGATATTTCTTTACCTTCATTCTTTAGAAGTAAGGGTGATGTAACGTTAAAGAAGATAGTTCTTTACCTTCATCTTTTAGAAGTAAGGGTGATGTAATGTCAAAGAAGATATTTCCTTACCTTTATCCTTTATAAGTAAAGGTGATGTAATGTCAAAGAAGATAATTTTTTTTTATTAGTCAAATAATGAAATGTGTTACTCTCTCTGGATTTGAACTTGTGATCTCTTAGGAGGAAGCACATGTTCTTGACCATTACATTCAAGCTGTATATTATAAATAGGACATAATAAATTGAAATAAAATATATTATTGCATAGTGGAGATGATGCACTTGAAATTTTAAAAAAGAAAACATAGAGATGTCGTCTTTGGATTCATACATGCACTATTGGATTCCATTTCTTAGAATCAACAACAATCCTTTGATTGTATTGGGATGTTAAAGTCTAGTTGTACATGAATACAATCCTGCTCATTGGAAGAACCATACCCCTAAATATTCACATCAATTATATCATACTCGAAGCAAAGAATGAAATCAAACTCAAAACAAAGAATGCAATCAAAGCAACGAGAAAGAAATGTAGATAGTACAATCAAAAGAGTGGAGGCTAAGAGGTCTGTGATAGTGGAACTACATGGCATATTTATGCAAAAAAAATATTGCATTTAACCAGAGGTCATCTCACGACAGATTTCAAAGACAGGGTTGAAAATAACACATTTCTATTATTTTTTTAAATAAACAAAATTTGAAACCTGCACATTGTTTCCAAACTTTTCCAACTAAATTATAATAGTGGATAGCTTCTCGTGGAAATTTATTTACAACATTTTATGATTGATATCATTTATGTGATACGTTGTTTAATGAAAAAAGGATGTCGAGCACAAACAATGTGCAATTTTTTTTTATATAGTATATAATGCGGAGAGTGAAGTAAGGAAACAAGTTGGTAACATCGAAATTACAATAGAACCATTCTCATCCTTGATTGAGGAGAATTATTATTTTTTGGTTATTTTTCTAGAAGTGGATTTGCAATTTTGTAATGCAAATGCCTTCATTTTATTATTATGGTTGTCCCTTCTCTATACAACTCTATATATATTTGTAAGGGCTAGGAGACTCAAAATCACTCATAAATTCATGAGTTATCCTCGAAATTGCACTCCCAAATATTTAGATTTGCAACCAATACAACCATCACAATTTATATAGCCATCACAATTTGTATTCATATCTCAAGGATAAGTTAGGACTCAAAGTGAAAAAATATTAGAATGTATTTATTTATTTTCCAATAAATTTAAAAATATAATAATAATAAAATGTTTAATTATGTTGTAATGTAATATAAGACATATTGCTATATATAATGGAATCACTTTTACTATAAACTTAAATATATAATTTAGTTATATATTATCATCTAACATTCTCTACACAGAGCATAACACCATTTGAAATCATGGAGAGACTATATTATAATTTATTAATATTATGTTATTATAATTTAAAAAAAAAAAATATTTTTATTTATAATTTATAAAAATACAAATTATTTAAATTATATTTAAAAATTAATTATTATAAAAATTAATATTATTTAAAAGATACACCATCGTGTAAGTTAACAACACAACTATTAAAAAAACAAGTTTTTTAACTCTTGATTCGAAAAATGAAGAAGGATGTAGGATCAATGAATTAGAAGATATGAGAAGAAAACAATATACATAATGACATATCATCCCTCCACTATGTGATTAAATATTCATTGTTGTAAATATGTATGGCATTCATCTTCAATACTCACTCAGCACGAATATTCACTGCTGTACAAAATTATTTATATTATTTGAATAAAACAAATACAAACTATACATAAAACTTTGAATAACCTAAAAAAATGTTAAAATATCAAACACCAACGGTCAATACAAACTCATCGCTATAGATCCCTGCAAGACTAATAATAAACAAATCATGTTAAACACATTAAGATGGTATACCACTCTATATCTATAAACACATTTCAAAGTAGTAGACTTACTTTTTCATATAAAATATATTTATAAATAATTTAAACACTAATGCACATATAAAAACAAATAAAAAGTTTTCACACATCAAAACGAATCAAATGTTTTCACACTTTAGCAAATGATTCTAAGAATTTCATAAGATTCAATCATAGAGTAAAGACCCTTTCCAAACAAGTTGACATTATAATTGTGGTCATCTTTGTTAATTATATGTTACAATATTTACACTATCTAATATTTTGTTATATATTTATACTATCTAACATTTAATCATACCTTTTATATTCATAAGATTCAATCATAGAGTAAAGACCCTTTCCAAACAAGTTGACATTATAATTGTGGTCATCTTTGTTAAAGATTCAATCATAGAGTAAAGACCCTTTCCAAACAAGTTGACATTATAATTGTGGTCATCTTTGTTAATTATATGTTACAATATTTACACTATCTAATATTTTGTTATATATTTATACTATCTAACATTTAATCATACCTTTTTTAATATAAAGGTAATTTTATATGTTAATAACATGATATTAATATAGAATTTTAAATTTAAGGTATCGAGATCCTACATTAGTTAAAATTAAACCATCATAAATAATAAGAATTGATGCAAGGCAACAAGTCATTGCTTTCATCTTTGCAAGTATTCAAGTGACCTATGTAGGGTGGGCACCATTATAAATAGGGTCTAGGGATTTATAACCGAAAAGAAAAATGGAAGGGTTTTGAATTTTTTTAAGACAAGTTATTGCAATAGAGAATTCAGGATTAGTATAGAAAAATGGAAGGGTTTTGAATTTTTTTTAAGACAATTTACTGCAATAGAAAATTAAGGATTAGTAACACTAGTAATAGTTAGACACACATGTATTTGATTACTCTAAGATTAGATTCATGTATGTTTACTTCAAAATATACATAAGGGCTCTTGCATTCAAATTGATATAAATTCTTAATTTCTACAACTTCATAACATCATCTTTAGTTTAAAAAAACAAAAAACAAAAACATATTTTGATTTTTGAAAGAAAAAGAGTTATATGACTAATCAAAATTAATAAGTACTATAGAAATATGACACAATTTTGAGTATAAACCAACACATAATAATAATAATAATAATAATAATAAATAAAAATTCAATAATACCCTATTGATATGCAAACACTTCCTTCCAAAATTATTATCCACACAAAACCATAGTGTGTGCATAATTGACATCATCTTGTCTCAAGGATTGTTATTGCCTTTTTTTTTGGATTCATTGTGTCACCTAAAAACCTAAACATATCGATCTTAGGAGAATCAAGACTATTACTTTTATTTAATGGGTAGTGAGGGTGGTGTGCAATCAAATCTCAATGTTTTGTGTAATTTCTGAAATACATAATAATGAAATGTAAATTTCACTAAATACAACTATATTGATTCTTGTGAAATATTGAACCTTAGGTCATATTATATTTATTCATAAGGGATAATATCATATGACTCATATTAAAATGAATAGAAGGAATATAAATAATGTTGAAATGATGTCCTCGGATGGGGTGCCATGTAGTCCAAGGGAGGCCACACATCCCTCCTATGAAATTCACCATAAATACGATCAACCACCACCCTAAAGCCCATTCTTGGATGGAGGGCGGCCACAAAAGTCTACAGAGGAAGGGAGGACAACTCCCTCATGCTAGATTAATGGAGGCCTTGATGATTAATTGCAGGAGGGTGATGTTGGGTACAGGTGGTAGCAAAGCGGTCATGTCCGCCCCTCGGTTAACTATCCAGCTTGGCCATGGCATTCACCACTTCGCCTCAACAATCTATCTCCTTGCTCTGCTCGAGAATTTGGTTTTGGTCCAGTTGGTTCTCTCTGGCCTCATACACAGTTTTCTTCAGCCCCTAGGATCCACCATGCCGAGAGAGAGAGAGGAAAGCCCATGCAAGGTTCTTACTGGTATAGTCGTGCAACAAGGAAGAGAAGCCTACATAATTTGGAGAGAGATTTGTCCATCGCCCGGACTCAGCGAATTGCGTGACCACATACACCCCCAATGGCCTTCGTGGAGGAGGAATTCCTAGAGGAACCAATTTAGGTTCCATCAGAATCCCTCCTCTACACGGTCCCGAATGCCTACTTTCACCCCAACATCAGTGTTGCTATTACAGGAACATCGACAACCATGGATGGCGACACTTGCATGGTTCAAGAGGAATTCACAGAGGAACCAATTCAGGTTCCACCAGAGTCCCTCCTCTACACGTTCCAATATTCCCACATTCGCCCCAACACCAGTGTTGCAGTTATAGGAACAACGACGACCATGGATGGCGCCAATTTCATTATTCAGAAGGAACCCCCCACCGCTGCGCCTCCACCGCTGAAACGAGTTGAGGATTGCGACTAGATTCCACCCAACCTCTTTAGCCCAAAGAAAATGGATCTTATTTTTGACATCAAAGGTTATATTGTAGACCAACTCCATCGACACACCCTCATCAACAACTGCATCGACATGTTGTTTGATGCCTTTTCAAACGCACTAGCCAAGAAGAGGTGCTTGACCTGTGTGCAACCCTATGTTCTCAAGACCAATGATGGCATCCTTCACAGTGGTGCTTCGGATGGCAGGTTCCATTGTTCTCAAAACCCCTCTAATGTTTAAATCTGCACAGTTCTCTGAGCATCACTGGCACCGCTGCGCCTCCACTGATGAACCTAGTTGAGGATTGCGACCAGACTCCACCCAACCTCTTCAGCTCGGAGCAAATGGAGATTATTTTGGACATCAGAGGTTATATGGTAGACCAACTCCATTGACACTGTAACAACCACGATTTCATTTAAGCTACCATAAATTAAAACAGAGCAGAAAATTTTGAAACTTACTAAAAATTTGCTTACTCACGCATATTCATTCCCAGATTTTGATAATTGAAATAACATTTTCCAAAACAATTTGCATAACAATTTAA
>SNQJ01S0070835.1:0-38514 GCA_010110895.2 Picea sitchensis
ATGTTGAGTACATGGTTGAGACAAGTAGTTGATGAGTTGGCACATACATGAGGTGTATAGTTGATGATGTTGGTACATATTGATGAGTCATAGTTGATGAGTAGTTGACACATGATTGGTACATGTTTGGATGCACTTTTTTATGGTACGGGTTGATTATAGGTTATTTGGTACAGGTTGGTGCATGGTTGATGCACTGGTTTATGGTACAGGTTGATTGCAGGTTGAGGTACAGGTTGATGCATGGTTCAGATTTATTGGTAAAAGTTTACAGCGGAATATCTCACAGTGACAGGTTGACAGTGGTTCCATCATTCTACTTCTACTTCAGGGTGGTAGTACGGGGCAAGGACAGGTGGTTGTAGCCACCTTACAGTTGTAGTTGGAGAACATAGGGGCTTGTAGCTTCCTTCTAGTTGTATCCAGAGAATTGGGGAGTTGGAGATTCCCTCAGGTTGTAGCCTGAGAAACTAGGGGGTTAAAGCCTCCTTCCAGTTGCAGCTGGAAAACAAAGGAAGTTGGTGCTTCCAATGAATGTAATTCTTCAATACATATAAGAAAAATCATTCTGTGGTTTTCTCCGGATTTGGGTTTCCACGTAAAACACTGGTGTATTGTGTATGTGTATGTTTGTTGATTTTTTCATTTGCTTATTTACTCTTCAGTTATTGGATGATAATGCTTCATTGATATAACACTTGGATTTTATGGTTAGAAAGGATTATTTCTCTATTATTGATTCACCCCCCCTCTCAGTAATCCAACAGCTAGCAGCACATCTCCAACATGACTTATAGAGGTTGGTGATGTTTGTCCAGTGACTAGAGTTATGCCCCCAGCATGACTTGCAGTGGTTGGTTGCTTGCCCCTAGTATGACTTGCAGAGGCTAGTGATAGATCTCCAACATGACTAGCAGAAGTTGGTTTCAGGTCTCCAACATGACTTGCAGATGTTGGTGACTTAATTCCAGTATGACTCTTAGTGATTGGACTTGTGCTTCCAGCATGACTTGCAACGGCTGGTTGCGGCATCTGAGACCATGGTCTTGGGAAAGACTGGTTTTGAGAGATCGCGGGACAAGCAGGGTTCTGTTATACACCATGGCCTTGCCTGGTAAGATAGTATCCTCCTTCCAACTAAT
This sequence comes from Picea sitchensis, assembly GCA_010110895.2. NCBI lineage: Eukaryota > Viridiplantae > Streptophyta > Pinopsida > Pinales > Pinaceae > Picea > Picea sitchensis. The sequence goes on from SNQJ01S0070835.1 coordinate 1,143, forward strand.
TCACAAAATGTTGTAAGGGCTTCATTACTAAGGAAGGTGCTTGCGAGGAGAAAGCGACGTGACATGGGATACTCATGTGAGGATATATTTTGCCCCTGTATGAAGGAAATTCATGCAAGGGATTTCCCATACTATAAAATTGACTCCCCTCGGATGAAACACCAGAGGTTAGAGGGAGGTTGTCCATAATAAAAGCATTCGTAGGAATCAACGTTATGGAAGAAGGAATGACGGACGGAATATACGAAGTAGAAGGACCACCCATTTGAGCACTCGATCCTCGAAAAGTAAAGCTAGGATTAGGTCCAGAGGAAGGAGGATTCCAACTTCCTATCGTAGGAGTTAATTGAGGGATATGACCCCCACCAAATGAAAAAGGATAATAAGGAGGCATCATGCCCCCAGAACAAAAAGTAGGATTCACATGAGACAGTGAAACAAAGGATGAGAAGTGAGAAGTCATGTATGCCATACCATAAGAGAAAGGATTAGCGGCCGAAGGTATTGACCGAGTACTATGATTCATCATACCGCTTAGAAATACAAAAGGATTGGTCCCCATGGACTGAGCAGAGACCACGGGTTGGGTAGCATTAAGCAAGGGAGTCATGGGGGATCCACCAACCATAACAGTTAGAACTCGCCACGCAATACAAAATCCTAAGGGAAATGGAAGGTCGTTAAAGCAAGATGCATGGAGTGTGGAAAAATCTGCTATAACACCTTTATAATTACAAACAATCAAGTAATATTAGTGTATATAACAAATATTAAAACGATACAAATGTTTACAAATATAATATAGGAAAACAAAGACAAAGACATTCAACCAGTGTGGCATCTCCACTTTCCATTAGTGATTTATGTTTAAAAACCCCTAACCCGACCTAACCCCTTAATCCCTAACCCTAAACCTCTAACCCCTACTCCCTAAGACCCCATTAACCTATAAATCCCCTAGTAGGACCTAAACCCCCTAAATCTACCTTAACTCCTAATCCCTTAACCACTAAGCCTTAATATTTCCTTATTAACCCTTAAATCGTTAAAATATTAACCCCTAACCCCTTACACCATGTACCCCTAAACCTTAAACCCCTTAACCAACACACAACCACACCATGGTTGCATGTTCCATAGAAAGAACATGGATAATAATATCAATATTGGAATGCCTTATGGACTCTCTTCTTGCAACAAAAATAAATGACAAAAGACTTCTTCCTTGCATACATTTTCTTATTTCCCTTGTACATTTTGGCTCTCTTTTTTGGTCTTCTAATCATTAGAACATGATAATATTCTTGAGACACCTTCATGTTTTCCTGCTTATATCCCACACAACGGTTTTTAAGGGTGGCGGTCTAACACATTCTCGACCTTCATCATCTTTTTGGGTCAGTTCCTTCTCAAAAAATCCCCTACTTGGTTCTTGGGACTTCACAAAGATAATATTCTTATTGGTCTTGGCACCTCTTTGAACCATTATTTTTTGTAGAGGTGGCTTTAGTGCTTTCACTTTGGTCTACATCTTTTTGTGGGTTGTGTTAGAGTATTCATCCTCTTCCACTACTCCACCAAGATACTAAAGCCCAACATGAAATGATATGGTATCTATCTCTATAGTATTATTCATGCCTTGACAATTCTTGTAAAGACCTTGGTATTATTCATGCCTTGACCATTCTTGTAAATACCTTGGTATTATTCATGCCTTGAACATATAATACTACAAAGAATAATGGCCACAAAACAACGATCAATTGTGAAACTATATTTTTGTATATTTTAGTGCTTTAATCATGAAAATAAAAAACATCAATTAAATTCTTTAACTACAATGATACTAAATAGAAATACAAATATAGAAAAAACACACACATTAATGGACATAATTTCTTACCCTAGAAAATCAATAAGGGAAAACCAATAATTAATGAAGGACCTTGCTTTTTGTCTTCTTATATTATGGATATTCCAATATAGGTTACATAGTTTTGCAAGATTACAACAATGTTATGAGACTCTTCGGTATTCTATAGTCCTATACAATATGAACATTGATATTTCATTTATATTTCATTTAATTTATGGAATTCAACATTTATATTTCATTAAGGGGTTCATCTACTATTCACCTCGTTACAAAAAGAGATTGCAAGCTAGGATATTGGTTGCATCCTTGACTAGGAGACATAGGCATTGGTCCAACATTGTACTTGGAGGCAACAATAGTGGATGTGACTATAGTGGGTGTAGTGGAAAGTGAAGGTGAAACAACACCACTATGTATAAGTGGCGTTAGATAGGTCAAGTACACTAGCCAATGGCTACAATCACCAAGTGTTGAACCATTTTATAGATACATGATTTATATGAAATATAACATACACATGTGCATCTTGAAAATTTTAGCAACAACTATGGATGTTACTAAAGTAGATACATTGTTGGATGTGTCTACCATAGGGTGAGTAGCCCATATTAGGAGGGGAAGTCGGAACATCCACACACACACACACACCATAAGGGGAAAATAATGTGAAATAAATTACTTAACTAATTATAAATTCAATAAAATTAAAACATATCATTATACATACCTCACTTAAAAATCGACCATGGGAAATATATCCTAAAAGACCATGGTAATTATAGCCACAAAACATTCATGGATGTGAATAACAACTACAATCACTTGTATATGATAGTATGCCCTCACTACTAGATGGTGTTATGCCCAACTAGGAGTTGATGGTCCTACCCCACTAATATATGATGACACCATACAATCAATACCTCGACAAATGTGTCATGACATACCATCATTTGTGTCAACTGGTGTTATCGGACAAATCGATAAGTGTTGACACAAACTAATCTCCCTAACTTCAACAAGAAATTAGAACACAACATAGTAGAATATAAGCTTCTCCTTAGATTTCATTGTAATGTAAACTAGTTCAAAGAGGGACAAATGACATACCATTTAAATGTTGTTTGATCCTCGCTAGTATCGTCCTTGCTCCATCTTTGGATTTGTGGGATGTTGAACCTATTAAGAAGCACAAACCAACAAAGAGAGAGAACAACAATATATATATTCCAAAGAAACCTATGCATAAGATCAAGGAGTTATACAATAAAAATGGAGACACTTTTATAGGGAAGAAATGTATCACTGCATTATATTGATGAAAGTGGAAAATACAACCCATGCCTTGATGTTGCAAGGTCCCTTCCAATGGCCCTTTGCTTCAACACACACACCTTTGCTCCAATTATTTTGATGAAGAGTATTCACAACCTGACTTGGAAAGCTAAAGAAAATCTATCACAAGTACAATCTTCAGCAGAATTCTTCATACATAAGCCAACCTAGCCTTTCCCATGAGATATCCCTCTTTATATATATTGAAGAGAGATGGATGAAGAGATTAGGATAATCTCACTAAATAAGAGAAGCGAGTGAGATCCAAATTGATCGGAGGCCACCTCATCCTTTCAGAGATTCCATTCTAGAACCTTCGAGAATTTCACCTTTTTCCTTTACTTGAGCATCGTCGCACCCTAAACACAAGCAGCCTACAATGATGTCGCAGTCCATTGTGGTGCAGCATGCAACGATCATGGATCAACGCACCCTGATCATTTGGCAAGGTGCGACGATCTTCTTTGATAGGGTTTTTAAGAAAGGAGAGATGATTATATTTCTTAGGGAGAAAGTCTTATTTCTTCTGTAGCTTCAGGGAACAGAGGAGTAAGCCATACACATATTGTTAATTGATCACAGGGGTGACCAAAATAATGTGTAATAGAATGCCCCCCAAAGTATGAAATTGGAACATGTGACAGTTGAAATACTTTGTAGAATGTGTGTGTCGAGAACAAGGAGCACATCGGTTAGGAACCTGCAAACAATCAAGCATATGCATAATAATATACCATTTACTGAGGTAGGCATTCCCATACTCAGACTACAAGTGACTCTAAGCATAAGTGTCAAGTGATTCATGGCCACCAAACATACATTGTGGATCCATGTCATCATGATTCAACATAGGCACGAGAAATACATTGTGGATCTATGTGCTATAACGACTCAAATTTGGAAATATCCACGAGAAATACAAGGTGGATCTATGTTTCAGTACAAACTTATGAATACTCCATCACAACATGGACCGATATGGCGATATCCAGGGTCTTCATTTCCATCGTCCTGTAGTACGAATTTATCCATGTGATTACAGGTGTCGAAGTCGAACATGGTAGAAACCACTTGATTACCGGTCATTAATGGATACCGTTAACAAGTGCGAGGGAAATCACCATTGATGTCAATGACCCCCAGGGTACTCTAGTACAATCCAACAAATTTGATTTAATGAGATAAATTTGAACACTCGATGGAATCCTCCAATCAGAGGCCAATGATGTGAACCCATTGTTGAAAACGAGGAAACATGTCATTGAAACATGCAGGTTCCAAGGTACTAAATGATTTCTAAGTCCAATTCTTGGATAATGAGTTGAAGTCGATAGGAAAAGACTCGTCACAGGAGGGCCTTAATGTATCCCCCATCAAGAAATGAAATATGTAACAGATTTGAAGTGGATCAAAGTATAAAGTGATTCAGAACTGACTCAGGGAAGGCTGACATGGTAAGAAATTGAGGACTACAGATGGTCGACTTGATAGAATGCTTGTTTAGGTTGAACTTCTCTTGAACATATGAAAGACACAACAATTGTCCTGGTAGCATTGACTCAAGGAGGACCCAACATACAAACTTTTGGATCATTAAATGAGAGACAAATGGATTTCCCAACCTAGATCCAATAACGAAGAGGGGTGTCATGTTCAAGAGCGACTTACTGCCACTAACACAGATACAGATATACATTTCTTTCCCAATTTTCCCCCACCATTTCTTGCGAGTACCTATTTATTTTTACGCAAGATTGAGGAGGATAACATATGCTTGTAATGTAATCTCATCCTTTGGATGAGTCCCTCGGATTTTTGACGAATCCTAGGAAGGAGTGGTTCAGTCCCATATGGGCCTTTCAATGCTTGTTTTACGAGTCCAAAGAAATAAAACTCAGGGGTTTTTCATGTTGAGTGAGTCTAAAAAACACTTAAAGAAAACTCCAAAATGTCATTTTTCATAAATTAGTCTGACGAGACCAAAAAAGAGATAATCTACCGCTCATCAGACGTTTTCTTCAAATACTTTTACGAGCGTGAAAAGAACAAGGTCGCTTGGCTATATTTTCATTTTTAGGGAGTTTGAAAAGAGATTAAAGGGGACTCTAGGGGGGTTTGTTTTTCGTAGTGCCATTACAAGTCCAATAAAGCGATAACAGTTTACTCAATTATATTCTCATAGTTTTACAAGCGTGAGAAAGAATAAAAACCATGCTCGGGGTTTTTCCTAAAAAAACCTAAAAGTATATATACATCATAAACATATGCAAAAACGACCAAAAAGGAGTGATCCATATCAAAAGTTCGGTCGTCATATCTCTAACCTACAATATTGACACTTTTAAAAGTTCATTAGGTTTGTGGCATAGGTGAAAATATTTTAAAAATAATTTAATTTTAAACTAAAATGGTAAAAATAAGCCCCCGGGGGGGCAGCTCAATTGGCAAGTGCCGTGAAAATGAAGTTCCATGAGGTTTCGAGTTCAATTCCCCCCGACTTACCTTGTGTGCCGCGTAAGGGGCATCGTGGGCACACCTGGAGGTTATAGTGGTAGCGGTTGGATAACACGGCCACGTGTAACGCGAGCACGTGCCCAACTAGTTGTTGATTCCTCCAGACACAAAAAAAAAAGTAATAATAATAATAATAATAATAATTTAAATAGGTCAAAACTAGTTCATTTTACCATTTCATTTGTATTTTCACCAAACTAGTGCCAAAAACCCTCTTTTTCCTCCGATCTAAAAGTGACAATTCTAGAGCGCTCTGTGGACGATTTCTCGAGCCGTTTCCATGAGGTAGGTGCTCTTCCTCCCCTCTCTCTTTTTATGGTAAAATTTTGCAGTTTTAATGGTTAAATTTTGAGTTTACGGGCACATTTTCAAGGGAGATTGCGCCTCCAGATCGTCGCAGGATGCCCATATCGGGAATTGCGATGATCTAGGATCATTGCAGGGGGTTAACTGTTGGGGTTTGACGATGCCGCACTATGGTAAATTTTTCCTCTGCGACGACTGCAACTCAAAAATTAAAAGAGAGAGAGAGAGAGAGAGAGAGAGAGAGCTAGGAAAACTCCCAAATTTGGATTTTTGATGAACTAATTCATCTTTTATTGTTGTTTGGCAGATCTTCCATCAGTCATCATGCACGAATGGATGGAAAGAGAGCATTAAGAGGAATATTACATTGATGGGAATGATCCCACCACCGTCATGGCACTCCGGGAGTGCAGCTTGCTTAAGTTTTTCAAAGTGCAGGGCATGAGAGCCCAATTGGTTCTATTGGAGCACTTAGTCCAGATGTGGGACGTAAACGAACAAGATTTTCATGTTGGGGTTCATACACTCACTCTAGACATTGATGACATCTATTTTTTGACTGGATTATCTTGTCATGGGTTTCGGGTGTCACTATCAGGAAGCAGAGAAGGAGGTGAACCTATGGATTATTGTGTAGCACATCACTGCGCAATTTGTACAGAGAACATAGTGGCAAGGTTGCCATAAAATATGTTGAGGATTTATCATCGAGGACCATTCTCTATACTATCACTCATGTGGCAAGGAGTGTTGCTCCACATATGGCTTTGTAGAGCCATTTCTAGTATGATATCGAGTGCATGGAGCATTGAGTCTTCAACTGCTGCGAGGGCCTCCTAAAAAATATGAAGAAGCAATTAACAAAGTGTAGGACCGGTCGATTGAAACAATTTGGGTATGGATCGATTTTGTTATCCTTCTTCCTAGAGAGGGTCCTAGTTTTGCACCTATGACATGTGGATTGGGGTGTACCCGCTCCACAAGATCCTCGGATGAAGAGGTGGGTAGACTTAATGGCACGCCATGGTGGCGTGCCAACCGTTACATATGGTCATGTCTTCTTCTAGTGGTTGAGAGATCAGCTAGTCATGATCGAGGATTATGCATATACCGGGACGGATTTTCATGGTGATCCCGACTTAGCACTACCTGAGGGTTCGCAGTGGGGAGAGATAGGTAAAAAGGTTTTTTTCATTATATGTTGTTTTTGGTATTTTAATTATGAAATTTTTATGTTATGTATCTAAGACTAATCAAGAGCTCTCAATAATGCAAATGTGGCACCCTTCAGGCCTCTAGGATCATCTCCTATCCAAAGATGTGGAGAGATAGGCACAGTGGTAGGTCAAAGGGTAGAATCTAAGGATCTCGAGGAGATCGAACACAACCTCGAGGGGTTCACCATGGATATCCTCGGTATCACTGTGGATGAGTTACCTTGACGCTACCAATGCCATACGGTTGGCATTTCAGTATCCATTTGTCGATTGCTTCGTCGTGTAGCACATGCAGTGGTTTGTTATCATGAGAAGCATCCATGATGCATATGTATATGAAGCCATGTGCTTCAACATTTTGGTCTCAGAACACACACTTTTTTGTAACTTTTGACGTTATAATACAAAACTTCTATCGGCTTACTTGTCTTTACATGTGTGTTTGGATTTATAAATGGCACAAATGTCTATCTAAAACATAATTAGCTAATGCATCCATTAATGTGTTTAGATATCTAGGAATGTGTTGATATTCAATGTAATCAAAATTTCTTTCCAAGAGGTGAATTCTCAAGTATACACGTAGTTGCGAATCAAGACGTACAATTAGATGACGGATGCCAAATGAAATGGCGTTAGTTAATAACTCAATAACCACATTGTATTCCAGAATATTATTAGTTGCACAACGAAGAAAAATACCGTGTAGACTGATCAACTCATCCGTAGGTGCATAGATTTCCCATGCAACAAACGCTAGATTTTGAGTACTACAACTATCACCATCAGCAAAGACGATATAGGGTAGCAAGAACACCGACATCTGGAAACCAAGCACAAGGCAAGGTAAGCAGCCTGAAGGGAGAACAAGAAATGACAAAAAGAACACTAGAGTATGATACACTAAAATATAAAGTACTCATGCAAAAATACTTTAAGCATAGTACTTCTTTAGGTAAAGCCCATTTATGGGTTCACCCAAAGTAATTTCATCGTAATCAACCAGCTCATAAGACCCATTTCTCCAACACTTGTTTAACGATATAAGGGCCATGCCACATGGGCTCAAATTTACCTACCCCCAACAAATCACGATCTTGGTCATACAAAAGAACCAAACCGCCCTCAGAAAAAACATGAGGTTTAACATGCTTGTCATATTGAGATTTGAGGCGTTTCTTCTGGGTTTCTATTACTAATGCAGCATCACGACAAGTCTCTTCTAATTGCATTAAATACAAGAGACATTCTTCTTCGACTATGGTTTTGGGGAGAAGTTCAACAACTAGTTTCAGAGATGGGATTTCACATTCAATCGACAAAATGGCTTCGATACCATACACTAACTGGAAAGGTGTGAACCCTGTGGTAGATTTAACGAACTTCTGATAGGCCCATAATGCTAAAAAAATCATTGTGTGTCAGCTTGACTTGTGAATCCCTACCATCCGTCGAAGCATAGTGGCTAAGACTTTGTTGATTACTTCAACTTGGCCATTGGCTTGTGGATAATAAGGGGTTGAGTTTTCATGTCATAAACCCAACTTATCGGTAAGCTCAGATATCATGAAATTGTGAAAATAGCTTCCATGGTCGGTGACGATGGCTTGAGGGACATTAAACCTAGTGACGATATGATTGAATATGAACAATGCTGCAATTTTCCCGGTGTTATCAAATGTAGGCATCGCCTCAGCCCATTTAGTGAAATAATCCACAGATACAATGATGTATCCATGCCCCCGATCGAGTGAGGGTTACATGTCATGAAGTCAATGCCCCATTTAGAAAATGGACCAATGGAAACTACGGGATAAAGAGGATCAACATGTGATCGAATCTTATTGTTATACGTTTGACAAGCGAGGAATTTCTGAACTGCAATAATGCAATCTTTAAATAGCGAAGGCCAGAAATAACCAGCTCGTAGGATCTTTTGGGCAGTGTCATACCCAGACTTATGACCGCCACATCCTCCAGAATGACAGTCATTTAAAGCTTTCTCGGCTTCCTCATAGGTTAGATATCGTCGAAATATGGAATCAATACCACGACAATAAAGGGTATCACCAAGGATAATATATTGATGGGCTTGATACCTAATATGACAATGATCTACATGAGAAAGATCAGGTTAAAAAGTTTGGGTTTGGAGATAGATGATAATGTCTCCATATCAGATGTCGTCTGAACTGATCAGAAAGAGAGACTCATCAGGAAAATAATCTTCTACCACAGTTTCCTTCTCAGTGGAAGGAAGGTCACATATCAACTCAGCAAAGACCAAAGATTTCCTTGACTTGTCTCGCTCAAATTCCAAATAAAACTCCTGGAGAATCACTATCCATTTGGAGTATTTTCCCCTTAGCAATTGTCGTGTAAGGATATGTAGCATAGGGTTGCAATCAGAAATAATCGTGGTTTTGTGCAATAAGATATAGTGATGAAAACGTTGAACAACTTGAACAGCCACCAAGGCCAATTTCTCCACATGCATATATTTGATTTCGGTGGTCGTAAGACTCCGACTTAAATAGTAAATAACATGTTCATCGTGCAAATCATCCTCTTGGACTAGAACCATGTCTATGTATAATCTGAAGCATCCAAGTATAAGAAATAATATCGACTATAATCGGGGTGAAATAAGAGGGGTGTACGGGTTAATGCAAGTTTCAAAGCTTCAAAGGCTTTGTTGGCAGTGTCATCCCACACAAAATCATGACCCTTCTTAAGAAGTTGAGTGAAACCTTTTGTTAGTTCAGCATAATTGGGAATGAATCATCGTAGAAAGTTTTCCTTCCCTTGAAAACTTTGGAGTTGGCGTAAGGTAGAAGGAAGAGGCAAATTGATAATAGCTTCAACCTTCAAAGGATCCACCATGATCCCATGCGTAGAAACAATAAAGCTGAGAAGTCATCCAGACTCCACACAAAAAATGCATTTATGTGGATTCAATCATATGTGGTAATATCGACATCATAGGTAAATGGCACGTAAGTGTGCTAGGTGATCTTGGTGACGCATGGAATGCGTCGGTAAGTCATCTAGATAAGGTTGTACAATATGCTTAATATCATGAAAAGCATAAGACATCACGGGCTATAGGACCGATGAGTGATTTGGTAAACCACTCAGCCAATATTTGATCAAGAAGGGGAACTTTAATTAATCAGCATATCCTCCTCCACTCGTGAATATGATCTGAAATGTGAGTCGAAGAAGATTGTTTAAATGAACTCAAAATTTTGGTTCATGTCTCATATTGTATCAGTAATTGGTAATGTGTCAAGAAATCCATAGCTAAGGTGTTGAAATCATTGAAGAATCCTCGTGGCAATTTGATATACCATTTGGTTGCCGAACCCATAAGAGTGCGTTGGAAAATACGTAATCAAATTGAGTCATCCATCAAGGATTTGGATGAGCACCAAAGATGAAATATCATGACGTGATTGTTTGGGTCTTCTCCCGATCGACCATCAAACTTAGGAATGTCTGATGGTAATTTGGCAGGTATAACTGGCCAATAAGGAGAATGCAAGATGGGATCATTCAAAATCCTAGATAAATCTAGTAAATCTAAAGTAGCTATAAAGGGAAATTGTCTGTTTACTTGAGGAAACTGGTAATTTTGGGGAGGCAATCCCGTGGGTATACCAGTAGGACCATAAGCAGTTTGTAAGTAGTTAGAGGGTCCTGTCAAATTCGGTGGTGGAGGGTTTTGAGTCAAGTAGCCAACATTTGTTTGTTGATTTGGTATGCCACCTTGGAAAGGAGCATTAGATTGAAAATATTGACCCTAGGTAGGATTTATAGAGCCTGGATAAGGTTGTTGGAGATTAGAGGGTACAAGAGAATTTAACTGAGGATTTTTCCCCCCATGCAGTTGTTGATTGCCTTGGAAGGGAAAACTCCAAGGTTGGGTTTGTAATCCAGGTATATATTGCCCATAAACTGGGTTTTGACCCCCAACTTGGGGTTGCCCCCCAACTTGAGGTTGAACTCCAACAGAAAGTTGTAAACCAGACGTAACAGAATGACTTGTGCCTCCAAGAGGATCGAAGCTACTTGGGCCAGGATGAGTAGATCCTCAAGGTGGTGGAGGAATGTTAGGCCCTCTGGACAGAACCTTGGTAGGTGTGGGAACAAAACCACTAGCAGCATTATACCCAAGTGGAACAAAAATATTAGGTCCTCCGGATGGACCCTGGGTAGAATTAGCAATAGAACTATTAAGAGTGTTATACCCAGGTGGAAGTGAGGGATTTGATCTAAGAAAAAGTGGCGTTCCAATAGGAGCTTGAGTTACTACCGTACTTCCAGTAGAAACATGTGTAACTTGTGGGACCGTAGTAGAGTTGGTGAGCTGGAGAGGAAAGATTGTATGTGTACCAACCAACAACGGGTCTGAATCTATAACAACATTACTTGTCATGCCAGTAAAATGATCTAAAGGTATTGTATAAGCAGTAGAAGTAACAGGTGTGTGTGATGATGTAGGTTGGTTTGGAATCATACCTAGTTTATCAAAAATATTGTGTCTTGAGGAAGTCCTCCAAAAAGAATGGACGAGGACTGGACTAGGATTAAAAATTCCATAAGTATGAACCAGAGTTCTAAATGATTTACTGTGAAATGGTGGATCATCCACACCGGAATCTATAAAAGGTCATGAAGGTATTCTAGTATAGTCTTCAGCAACAACATCTCCCAAAGAGTTTATTTGGAGCAAAATTGGATCTTGTATAACATTCAATAATGGATTTACATGGAGTGATGATTCAACCAATGGAGTAGAACTCCCGATCTCAGAGGATACGTCGTTATTGACTACTCCTTCAGGAGAAGAACCCTCTGGTGAATTAGGAAGCAAGGGGGTGCATTATTCCAGTTCTTCCGGAGGCAACCCCTGCATCGTACGTGAACAGCAAGGGTTGATGTTGGCCACACCCAAAAAAGAATAAAAGAGATCTATGGCTAGATAGAGAAACAAACAACACTTCACTAATAAAATCTAGATACCAAGCAAATAAACAAACCTTCTTATTTTGAAATCACTAGTTGGTGATAAAATTCAACGTCGCGAGATCAAGACAAGAAGGGGTTGGGATAAAGTGGGTGGAAAATTTACATTGACGACCTGCTTAATAGACTTACGCCCTGGTGCAAGCTCCCACACATAATTGTGGGTATACCCTCCAAGGAGCTCGAATGAGTTTATCCAACGTCGATTCAAGGTATCGTGAAGACTTGCCCCTCCACAGTCACCTCGTGTGAAGACTCTAAAGAGATAGGCTACTAAGGTTACCAATTACGAAAATGATTCCTGTGGAAGTAGTCAACAGTCTAATATACGCGCAAGGGTAGGGTATCTAAGCCCAAAATCTCCTCGAGAAGGTTCGTACATGATTTTCTTCTCAAGTGACCCCCAATAATATGCGCAATCACTACACTAAGACCAACAAAGTAGGATGAGTAACTTTGTCGACCCTAATGCGACCTCGTGATTGACCCTTGTGTTAGAAGGGCTTCCCATGACAAAATGTAGAAAGTGGATTTAATTCTCCTATCACAATATATTATTGTGTGTTTTGATGCTTTGGAGATTATTCCTAACAACCTATTCCAAAGCTCTATCCCTAGCTAATATTGGTGTATAAGAGTTCTAGAAAATAAACGTTACTAGATATATTTTTAAAATCACACTGAATTTTAATGGTAGTTGCTTAACTAAAAAAGGAAGCGGAGATGAAACTGATGAAGTGTTTGACCTTGACTCAACAATATGCAAAGAGAGATGAGATGCAATATTTTTTTTCAATGAACTCTAATTACATAAGGGAGAAGGTTTTCTTTTTCCAAAATACAACAAGTTGCAAAACACAATTTATTCAATCTTTGAATGATCTTGATGCCAAATAATCAAAGCTATCAAATTTTCAAATTTTCTCTTTTTAAACAAACACTTGAATGCAAAAACTTCTTGTAAACACTACAAAAAGAAAAACAAACTTCAATTCTTTTTCTTTTTAAATAAAAACAAAGATCTGAATCAAAAAAGAAAAAGTTGTCCAAGAAGTTGAATGCACTCATGACGCAATTTCCCAAACTTAACTCATAATGCAACCAAAAATGTAAAAGTAAGAAAACTTATTTGTCTAATGCAATCAAAAATCGTTTTCAAATCAACAACAATCCAAAACTCAAAAAAGACCAATAACAACTTATCTGACAAGCACTCAAGGATGAAGCCTAGAGATTATACCCTTGCAGCAAGAAGTTAAAGATACAACTACAAAGCTTATGAAAAAGTCCCTCAACACTTGAGAAACGATCAAATTCAACTAAAAGAGGCAAACCAAGCTGTGAATAATCACCTAACAGGACCAAAAATTCATCCCAAGAAATAATCAAAAATCTAGGCAAAGAGGAAAAAATTGAGTGTCACTCCAAAAAAAATCTTCAGGAATCGTTGCAGTCTACAGAAGGGCATAGCGCGACGATCAAGGATCGTCGTAGGCAGTGAGGAATACAAAGTGCGACGTTGTTGCCCTAGTTTTCACAGTTGGGTGCAACGATGATTGAAAGTGAAGAAAAAATGAACAGAGGACAGGGTTTCCCAATGAACTTTCAGGACCAAGGAGTCAACATGGATCACCCAATGACTCGGAGAATGAAAAATCAACCAAAAGCAGGCAAGCCAAAATCAAAAAAAGAAGCAAAGACCAAAAGAGGACATTCCCCGGTATGGTCGTCAATTTTGTTATCGAACAAATCAGTAAGTACTGACACAAGCTAATCTCCCTAACTTCAACAAGAAATTAGAACAAAACATAGCAGAACACAAGCTTCTCCTTAGATTTCATTGTAATGTAAACTAGTTCAAAGAGGGACAAATGACATACCATTTAAATGTCGTTTGATCCTCGCTAGTATCGTCCTTGCTCCATCTTTAGATTTGTGGGATGTTGAACCTGTTAAGAAGCACAAACCAACAAAGGGAGAGACCAACAATATATATATTCCAATGAAACATATGCATAAGATCAAGGAGTTATACAATAAAATGGAGACACTTTTATAGGAAAGAAATGTATCACTGCATTATATTGATGAAAGTGGAGAATACAACCCATGCCTTGATGTTGCAAGGTCCCTTCCAATGGCCCTTTGCTTCAACACACACGCCTTTGCTCCAATGCTTTTGATGAAGAGTATTCACAACCTGACTTGAAAAGCTAAAGCAAAGCTATCACAAGTACAATCTTCAGCAGAATTCTTTATACATAAGCCAGCCTAGCCTTTCCCATCAGATAGCCCTCTTTATATAGATTGAAGAGAGATGGATGAAGAGATTAGGATAAGCCCACTAAATCAGAGAAGCGAATGAGATCCAAACTGATTGGAGGCCACCTCATCCTTTCAGAGATTCCATTCTAGAACCTTCGTGAATTTCACCTTTTTCCTTTGCTTGTGCATCGTTGCACCCTAAACACAAGTATCCTGCAATGACGTCGCAGTCCACTGTGGTGCAACATGCGACAATAAGGGATCTTTGCACCCTTATCATTTGGCAAGGTGTGACGATCTTCTTTCATAGGGTTTTTAATAAAGGAGAGATGATTCTATTTCTCAGGGAGAAAGTCCTATTTCTTCAGTAGCTTCAAGGAAAAGAGGAGTAAGCCATGCACATATTGTCAGTTGATCACATGGGTGACCAAAATAATGTGTAACAACTAGAGCAATTCTTCTTGTGTTTGTGGAAGCAGCTCCTCTAGAAGTAGGAATTCCAACAAGGTCAAGGGATTAGGTATTTTTCATCTTGGTGCCTCGCATTGGGTCAGTTGTGTGGAATATCCAAACAAGTGTCATGGAATTCTAAGTGATGAAAATAGTTAACAAGTTTCCCCAAAACAACTATGCATACATTTTCCTCAAGAAACATAATGTGATTTCCCTATTGTTATGAGGTCACACATTAAAAACCATGTATTACCTATCTATCAAATCATCAATAAATTGTTGATAAGTGCACCATTTGATAGATATATGAGGTGATCTGATAGTGTTTGACATTAAACCTATATGAGGATCTATGAAAAGGGAAATATGTCCTCTAGTTTTCTACTCTTTAGTACTTTTCTTGCAATGTTGTCCAAACCATCTATACATTTAGGATAAATATTCTCTCTATAAGAGGTAATATTGATAATTCCTCATTTGCTTAAGTAATTATATCAGAGATTTCATCTAAAATTTGGGCAATTAAGCATCCAAGTGGGTATATATATCTCAACATTCTTAGGTTGGTTATCACTCTATTAGGCTTTTTCATTATAGTCCATTGATGGTGGCGCATTGCCTTGGGAGTTTACATGATGAATTTATAGGTTTCGTATTTTGGCAACCATTTCTAACAACTGCAATGAGATATTTAAAAAAAATGTAAGTAAATATAAACCAAAATTCGACAATAAACATTAATTGCAAAGAATAATAAATGGGCTTTATACCACCTACCTCGCAGAGCTTACTACCCACAAATAATTTCATAGCTCAATGCCAATTTCTTTAGATAATTTGAAATCCATGAGCTTGTAGAAGTGTAATATCCAAAATAGTAGTTGCATTTTGGGATTAGAAATGAGGAAAAAAGCATGCAAGATATGAAGAATGAAGTATACTAGTGGGAAAAAATTCTTTTTATTATATAGCAAAGGAATTCTTGTTCAAAAGCGTTTCCCCCCATTGTTTTCTGGGGCATCTGGCTAGCCAGAAACTCAGCAATCTTCCAAGAAAAAACTACAGCTCCACAAGTAACTGTAGCGCAAAGCCTCTCTATCTTTTCACACTTCCCACAAAATCCTATTAAATCGGGACCAAAATCTCATACTCTAGAACAAATAGATTTTACAAAACCGTGGGCCTACTTCGATGGAGCCTCACAAAACAACATTTGCGGAGGTGGTTTCACACTACATCTCACTTCCTCCCACTCTTTTCACACAAAATTGGGACTGGGAAAGGGTACAAACAACCATGCAAAACTTTTAACTTTAAAACTTCTACTTGCCTTTGCAAAAGAGAACGATCTACGACACATTCAGATCTTTGGAGACTCCCAAATTGTGGTGAATTGGGTAAGGAAAAGTCAGAAATGTCACAACATCTTTCTCCTCCCCATTCTGGAGGACACCTATCAACTTTTAAATTTTTTTTACTCCATGACTATCTCCCATGTCTACATGAATAGTAATACAGTAGCGGATGCACTCTCCAAAGTTGGACTCCAACTAGCACTCGGACAATGGGACATAACAGAGCACAAAAAATGGAGATACAAATTTTTTTTACCATCGGCCATTTATAGACTCTTCTACACTACAGCAGGAGGCATAGCACAAACCACAAGACCCACAAAGGCCTTAAATTATCTTTTTTTCCAAGAACAAGCAGCAAAAATGCTATTTTGAAGCAGTACAAAGACCAAGAAATAATTGATACCATTTGAAGAATTCCACTCAACATCAATGGAAGCACAACAATGCAAACATGATATTATCCTGAGATAAATCTACATGATTAAGAAATCAGGGATCTGTAACCTTTAAAAAATTTCAGTAAATCTGAAACATATATCACACCCATGAGGTGTAGTGCCCCTTTGAAGCACCTACAAAATGTAATTTTGTCTCTTCGGATGAATAAAATTACGCTTTCTTCCAAGGGAAAAAAAAAATCTTGTTCATTCCTTTTGCATACAACTTTTTAATGAAATAAAAAATTCACATGCATTTTAGTGAAGAAAATTATTAGGTTTCCTTGTTTTGACTGAGCCTCTCATAAATTTTGATTATTGTGAGCAGTTTGTAATGTTGAAACATTGTTGTTCTCATTAATATCCATGTGGTCAATGCATTTCACATTTCACACTTGAAACATTATTGTTCTCATTAATTTTGTTGTTTGATTGTCGAATTCTTTGTGTGAGTCGAATTTGAGTCTCGAAACCCCCCTCATACCATCAACTCATGCATCTACTATAACCATGTCAAATTTCAGTGCATACAAGCACAAACTGAAAAAATTACAACATTGGCCCCATTCATAGGTCACTATGCTCAGGGTCAAATTAAATAATAATTTCCACTAATTACAACCTTGTAATGGTGCCATTATCATGAGTACACATAGGCCAAAGATTTCATTTATAGGGTCTATGTAGTGGTTTTAGACCATGTGCATGGTTTGGGAGTCCTAAAAGCGTATTTTATGCCTTAAAACATTTATAGTTCCTCCTCATACCATGTCCATGACTTGAAGAAGCATACCCCTTACACCATGTAGCCCTAAACCTTAAACCCCTTAACCACTAAACCATACCCTAAACCCTAATTAAAATCTACATCTTATGTATACTTATTCTCTTCTTAACTTACTCTATATTTGTTCATGTTTACGTAGAATATATCCATAAAGAAAAAATAATACATTATTGTTCTTCTACGTTTAACATATAAACGTTTACAAAGAAATCTACAATATAAAGACATATAATGAATAACTTACCAAGGGACGATATTCATGCCCGCCTTCAAGGTGTCCATACTCACTACAATGTTTTTTAGTTGTTTTTATTAAAAGTCTCCTTCTATTATAGCCCTTGCATTTTTTACAAGGGAAATGAAATGTTCGATCACCCAAAGCCTTGACCAATGCATATCTCAAGTCTCAGCCTTGTCCTCCTCGAGGAATGTTATGTGACATTTTTCCTTACGAAATTTTCAATGATGATCATTATCTTAAAAAATCAACCTATGTCGTTTAACTATTTCTAATGCAATTAACAAAATAAAAAAATTTGTATTCCTGCGACCTAAAAATATCTCTTATAATCTTTGCAAATTGTCGCTAGTATAGCAACAACGTCGAGCGTCTTTAATATTTCAAAATGTTTAAATCATATATCACTTTTTCATCATACTTCTGACATATGTTGACCAAAGAGACATTGCTTAACAGACAAAAATATTGACTTTGTCAATAGTTGGTAAGCAGATCATTGACCCTTTAAACCGTTGGATATCCGACTGTCAGTAACTTGTAACTGTCGGATGTCTGACACTAAATACTATGTCATCGAATGGTCGATGAACGTTGAGATTTAAAAAAAAAAAAACAAGTAAAATATGACAGTACGGTTGATTTTATCTGTATTGTCAGAGTATGGCGTCAATTTTTCTATACATATGTAGCAGTGAGGGGTGGAACCCCACGAGGGAACCTTTCCCATCGGGTATCGTCCTATCAGGTATCAGGGATTTCCTATGTTTACACCATTGATTCCCCCAATATTTGATAGTCTGATACTCCGAGGGCTCTGCCTCTAGCTCTATATCAAAAATGATGATTGGACGACTGTGATTACTTCTCCCTGTCGATCTGATGGTTGTTGTTCCTCCATGGTTTTTATAGTAACTTCAAAGGTTTTAAAAGGAGATTTGGGGACTTGGCAGTCCCATGACCTTTCACTAAATCTTTCTGTAGGGGTTTCAACTCTGCCCACTCGATTTTCTCTCACCTGTAGGTTAAGCACAAAGATGATTTTGGACCAAGGACCCCAAACCAAGGTTTCGAACTTGCAAATTCTTCCATTTTAATAGACCTAGAAGGCATATGGATTATCGACCTTCTATGGCCTCTCATACACATACATATAATAAATTTCATTGAACCTTTAAGGGTAATTTTTCCACATTCCATTTAGTACATAAATTAGCATTCATCACATGAGGTAATAGTCATCGAAAAATGGCACAAGTAAGGGAGGCATTCATTCATCTCTAAATCATTACACATACATAATGCAGTCCATATTCATTACATTACATTCAAGAAATGTTACAAGGGGAAAATACTTATATGTTCAATAGTGAAATAAAGCATCCAGCTTGATCGGGGGGGGAAGTTTTTCCTCCCAACCATAGGCTATATTGTACTTTCTCTTTCTACAATGAACCACCCTTGTGCCAAGCCATGATACCACCAGGGGAATTCTCACAGACGACTCTATGGGTCCAATAATAAGTCAAGGAGGTTACTCTCCTCCACTCCATTGGCAACAGACGAAGTCTCCCTCTTCCCACTAAGCTTGGGACCTTTGCTGGTTTATCAAGTGATTATCCAGTTGGATTTCCTCTAGACAAGGGAGCCCCTTATCTTCTATACAATCCCTCGGTGACTACCCCTTATCTGTGTCGGTTTCTTTCCAGTCAGCACCAAGTCGCAGTCCTCTTTTCTCCAGCCTGGGATATCGACCTTCTTTGTTCTAGGGTGACCATTCATATTCCCCCATTCTACTACTCGCCCCCCGAGCCTTTTTCCTCTACTACTTGCATTCATGCATTCACCACTACATGCACTACTCAAGAAGGTTCTCAACCTGTCCTATTTTATTTTGTCAGAAGGAAATCGGGAATTACAGAAAATGAGGTGGAAGTATCGTCCCCCTCCATCTATTCTCCATACATGTATTCTTTAGGGGGTGGTTAGTTGTTCAACTACCAACCCATTCTCATTAATTGATTTTCTTCAGCTACAAGTTAGAGAAAATTTTGGCTATTTCCTCCACATCATTCATCAAGGTGCCTTGGGATATTTTTCACATGAATCCCCTTTCTATGCCCTCTCACTAATACCTCTCGTGGTATCATGGTCGGTATTTTAAGGCTTCACCCATCAGTTAGTCGGTTGAAATTTTCCAATTAAACAATAATATAATACAATGTTCATATTCCATGGCATGGCAATCATTAACATGATTAATTACATCTAGTCAGGGGTTTAGAAATGGGGTGTTACATTAATGGTGTGATGCATTTTATGGTACACATCACTAAAATATGCAGTGGTGCTACAAGAAACATGGTGCACCAGTGTGTGTTAGTAACAACACCACATGGCAGTGTTGTGTGTCTGATATAGAGCACTAGAGGTAGAGCGTATGTTCTGTTTTAGCTGCACCAGTTACTTTTTTAGATTTTTTTGCAAAAGAAAAATAATTTTATATTTTTTTAAATACAATTTATTTATATATGTGTGTGTTTTATAATTTCAAATTATTTTATCTATATATGTGCCTAACAATATTTTTATCTGAATCGGAAACAATGACGATGAGAGGAGGAGGAACATTAGCAAAGATAGGTCGAGACACACACATTTGTACATGATTGGGAGGCCAGGGAGAGGGAATTGTTCCCTTGCCCTATTTCATAGTATTCACATGCCCTTTTGATGAATGTTGGCCTCCTCAAGTTTTATCAGGAGGGCACATCCCTTAGGGAACTCTTTGTTGTTACAACAATTGATCTATCGTTGGGATCATAGGCTACAGGGGTTCAGGGTCAATCTCGATCTGTGGTATCATCCCACGGAGGAGTATGTTTCTTTCATCATTGGGTTGTCTAGGAGGGGGGATACTTTTCCCCAGTTCCCTAAACTACCGCAAGGTGTTGTAGAAGAGACCCAACTAACATATTTGTAGAGATATGTTTGTTCGGACATCCATTCCTCTTCGAAGTTATAGGTTCCTAGTGGTCAATTGTTGATACGTTCATTTGATAGAGAGGAGGTTAGGTGCCCGTGTCTTATTATCTCAGAACTATCACACTATAGCTTTGATGGGAAATGCATTAGCTCTTCTTTGTTGCATTATGTAGATAGTTTAGTGTAGAGGCCCTGATTGATTAGGTGGTCGGAGATTTTTTTGAGATAGTTTTATTTTGCATTAGATCATTGTCACACCATTTTAAATGGGACGAGATTCTTCCCATTTGCGTCGGAGTTATTTACACATTTTTTTTAGAGGATTCATGCCACTTGGCCAGTAGTAACTTACTTTCTTGTTAGGCCTATGTTGATGAGCCTATGCACATGTGGGGATATTTATTGCCCAATAATGGCTAGCTCGAGTTTCCCATTACTCTGGTCGGTAGGGATGTATGTTATTTATTGGCTAGCGTGGAAAATATTGTCCTTGATATTGTACAATACTCGTACGTGGGGATGGATTGGAGAATATGTCCAAACATATAATTTGCAGTAGTCGAGCCACTAGATGAGAGAGGTAATATTATTGTTAAGTTTTGATAAATCTAGTTGCATATGTTTATGTCTTATTTAATGCACATGTAATTTATTGTAACATTTTATTTCAATTATCTTATTATTATTATCTATTGTTTTGCATATATTTGCACATATGTTGGGGATGAGCCTCCCCAATAGGATGAGGAGATGGTGGAGGCAGATGACCAACCTGCAGTATAGAGACCCTACATTCCATGCATTCCAGATCAAAGAGTTCGGATAGAGGTGGTGGATCAACTATGTGGTGTCATGATTAGTCACAGAGTGTTACCCGCACCGGTTAGAGACATATTATGGGTACATGATCTCTCTACGATATGCAGAAATCTGCCTTGTGACATGACATCGTTGATGTGTCATATTGTCAGTGCCATCAACCTCATCGAGAGGTTGGGGGGTCCTACTCATGGTCCTACTTCATCTGGCTCATCAGAAGACCCATCCACATCCTCTACTCCACCACATGGTCCTCGTCCTCCTACTGCTTCTCCTCCACATGAGTCAACTGCACCATCCACCGATCCTCCTCCTTCCCCTCCACATGTGTCTGAACCTGCATCCACATCTGATCCTCCTCCTCCTCCTCCTCCCCTTACACATGTGTCTCCTCCATCCACGTCTGATCCGCCCCCTCCTCCTCCACTTGTGTCACCATCCAAAAATTATTGTCCTTCTCCTCCACATGTGTCATCATCCACATATCCTGCTCCTCCTCCTTCACGTCCTACTCTACATGTGTCACAAGCTTTTGATGCTTTGGAAACTATGTTCACATCAGGTATTGTTGCACATGTTGATGATATTAATAGAGAGACATTTGATAGTGCACTTATGTCGACATTTCTTTCTGATGTTATTTTTGATATACCCTCTACCTTTGGTAGTAGAGACACTGATGCATTTCACTCTGGTGGTGGACCTAGCTAGTATTGCTACTGATTGACATGTATATTGATTGATTTATATTTGAATTGAGATGTATATATGACATGTTTATTGCAGATTTTGTTGACATGTATGTTTGACATGTATATTCATATGTATATCGCTCATGTATATTATGTCTTTCATATAATGTTGTGGTTGTTGTTATTTGATTTATAAAATATATTATGAGTATGCTAGTGATTAACATTGCTAATGATTTCTCTATTTTTAATTTAAATTTGAGATGTATCACTCATTTAAATTTACAGTCACCATATAATGTTTAGCTTTACTTTTATGAAATCGTTTAATTTGGATTGTGATTGCAAAAATTTTTTTTGATTGTGATTGAAAAAAGTTATAACCATTAATGCCATATAATGTTTAACTCTTCTTCAAGGTGAATTGTTTGTTGTCCAACAAGATACAATATATTGATTAAACATGTTTAGAAACAAAAATACTTAAATATGATGAGTGAAATGATTGTGATTTGAATATTAATGTCTTTTTCATTGATTATAATAATAACATTATAATATAATCATTCACTAATAATAATGATAATGATGTAATAATAATGTTGTTTTTTTAATTATTATTATTAAAAGATTGCAAAACAAAGTTATAATATAATTGTTTACTAAAATCAAAATTATTGTATTTTATTAATATTTAATTTTTCGAAAGATTTTATTAATTTATATTATCCAACTATTATAATATATGAAATTTATTCAATTAAATTTAAAATACTAAATATAAATAATAATAATACATTTTAATGATCTATGCACTTTCAATGAATTGGTTTCACAATTTTTTACTCTAATACTAACTTTATGAATCTTCTATTAAAAAGGAATATCACCAAACATTTTATAGTTAGTATTTTAAGAATTAGTAAAATAGACAAAGGTTTCTATAGTTTTAGATAAGTATGGATCATGCCCTGGATGGGTGCTTGCTTGGCATATATCCTGGACAGATGGATCTTCCTTCGAAGACCACTTGGAGGCTCATTTCTCCATGTTTATCCATGCTATATATGCCTTGTCATGTTCGGGATCGAGGCATTTACTTACCCCATTGCCAGAAGTGTGGGAGTATCAGAACACAATGGATTGTTGGTACTATGGCTCTAAGTGACAATTATTTCTAGTGTCCTCTCGTCCTGATAGCACTAACTCCTCCCCCTCCTTCTCAAATTCCGAATTTAGTTTCTATAGAGATTGGCATGCAAGCAATTGTTCCTGTAGCTTTTGGTCGAGAATTCTTTGTGGGTGATCTGGCCGACGACATCAAGAATATCTTTGACCACCTTGTCAATTCGATGCCCTGTCTCTGAATTCGTGGGCGCTCTCATAGAGAAAGCTTTTTAGGAGGGAGAATGGTTCGACCTTCTAATGTTGTGGAATATTAATCAACTTCTCTGGACAGTGGCGATGCATCTTCTACTTCTCTAATTTGCACAGATCGTAATCTGATGCATGGGCAAGAAGAGGTCTCATTTTGGTGTTGTAAATTTGAATGGGAAGAGGAACCTCAGGTATTAAAGGGTGAAGGCAGTCATTAGTGCTTCTCTCTTCAAGCTCCCTCTACAGCAGAAAATGATTTCACTCATGGCGGTTCCTAGAACCCTCCTTCTGGTGCAGCAGACATCTCCCCAGTTGAGTGCTCTTTTGCAAGCACTCTTGGCCATCTGACACACTTGGTCTTAGAAATTTGTTAGGACATAGAAAAATTGAAATTCAATCAGGAATTGATGAATCAACATCTCTTGTGTCTAATATCCTTCCATGTCAATGATGAGCCCAAGTGCCTATCCTTTGGAATATCGGCTCAAGACACCATGTTGCCTAGAGTTCATGTTCCCCTACCTATGAGCGAGCAGTTTCCTCCTCTAAATTCCCAAGTTCTAGCAAATGATCTCTGAAGGATGTAGTTACTGGCACTATCTCTTTTTCTATCTGCATATTTCAGTTTTTAGTAGAATATATGATAGAATAGGTCTTTTAAGGGACGTAGACAAGATATTTTCTCATCGGTTGCTGAGATTTCATGTTCCCCTACCTATGAGCGAGCAGTTTCCTCCTCTAAATTCCCAAGTTCTAGCAAATGATCTCTGAAGGATGTAGTTACTGGCACTATCTCTTTTTCTATATGCATATTTCAGTTTTTAGTAGAATATATGATAGAATAGGTCTTTTAACGGACATAGACAATATCTTTTCTCATCGGTTGCTTAGAGTTCATGTTCCCCTACCTATGAGCGAGCAATTTACTCCTATAAATTCCCACGTTCTAGCAAATGATCTCTGAAGGATGTAGTTACTGGCACTATCTCTTTTTCTATTTGCATATTTCAATTTTTAGTAGAATATATGATAGAATAGGTCTTTTAAGGGACATAGACAATATTTGTTTTCATCGGTTGTATCATTTTTTTGAATATTGGGGATCATCTTGGGTCTGGACATCAACTATAATGGTTTGGTTTCCTATCAAGGCAACCCATGCATCAACAAAGACTTTGTTTGCATGTAAATTTTGACAACAAGTAATACAATCTTTTTACTTAAAAAAAAAAAAAAAAAGATAAGTATGGATCATTAAAAATTTCTTTAATTCTAACCAGGCTCTAGAAAAGACTCTTTTATAATTTCCATGTCATTCCTATATTGGCACGTATTTCAAGGAGAATGTAAAAAGAATGATTAATATAAGTTTATATAATTATAAAACTAAAGGATGGAGTGGAATAGGTGAAGACCGTGATAGTTTCACTAGTTAAGGTTGGGAATGCCATCAAAGTTGGTAATGCCAACACCACACATGTGATTCCAGAACTCATAGATGTTGCACGAAGTTATTTTGTTGGAATTGTCCTTAGAAGTTCCATCAAAGTAAGTATATGTTTATTTGAATTTTGATTTTTTCAAACAATAAAAAAATTGAGGTTTGATTTTTTAATATCTTCACTTTTTTGTTAAATAAAATATAATTTAAAATAAATCTTTACTATTGTACGTCACCAACTTTGTGATATCTCAATTAATGTTTAGTAATTCAAAGGTTAACATAAACATATATTAATACAATACAACATAAATTTGCTATAATAAACAATAAATATGACAAAAATATATATATATCAAAACCACATATTATGCTTGTACTATTTAATGTATTTTCAATATGGTGGTTGTAAATAGTTGTTAACTTTGCATATCCAATATAATTATAAAATGAAGAAAAAAAAACATAATTAGCCATTATAGATACCTGTAATAAAATGACACACCCACAATATAAATGCCAAAACAAAGCATATACAAATCAATCTTTGTTGCCATCACCCTGATTATCTTCCTGACTCAGCATTATAACATCGTTGTTCTCAAAAAGATGTTTATATCTCATATCATGTCTCAGTATGAACCACCAATCCCCATCCAAAACATCTCGGTAAAAAAACACTTGGTTGTAATGTTTTGGGAAAACATAAGGCTCCTTTGTTTCAACCCACATTTTTTTAGAGTTAATACATATTAACCCACTATCATGGTCTTCCTTTACATTTCTCTGGTCAAAGGTATCCCACCACTTGAAACAAAAAATAACACATTGAAATGATGAGAAATCCACTTGCATGATCTCTTGTATCTTTCCAATGTAACCGAACTTCCCCTCTTTTAGGTTTTGATCATGGTGTCTAGCACGACTAGATTTGTCAAAATCAACCTCCACTCCAAAATCTTATGTGATGTGTCCATCATCAACATACTCAGTGTGAAAATGATGTCCATATGCCCACATAGATGGGAACAAATGCACCTGTAAAAAAGTGAACAAAGGACAATGTCATATGTCTAATAACTGAAGCATTAATAAAAACACAATATATGTTACAATTCAAATGTGCAATATTATAAATAGAATGTGGTACTTGAAGAGGTTATTATAGAGTTGTTGCACCCAATCCCTATGTTTATTGCATCCATATATTATCCACGTGGGTTACAACCGAACACCACATATTTCTCTTGTATATGGTCAGCCACCCAACTGTTGGGACATATTTTTGGCATATTTTCTTTTTAATAATTAGCATAATGCATCTTTCTACCATTCAATCGTCTGAATGTGTTCTTGTCACTGTCTCATTTCCTTCTTTTCTCTTCATAGAACGTGACCCATGGTCGTGTTGCCTCCACGTTGTAAAGAACAAATTTATTGATGGCATCAATTTCTAAATTCACTAATGTATACAAAAATTCAAAATGAATAGCATGAGATCAAATATATATTATCAACTTAAAGAACGAATTTATTGATGACATTAATTTCTAAATTCACTAATGTATGCAAGAATTCAAAACAAATAACATGCGATCAAATATATATTATCAACTTCAATGTAAACAATTTCTTTGTACTAAATTGACAAAATATAACTGACTTACACTTTATCAAGCACCTTTTTCCGTTCATTTGTAGTAGCTCCCCTTCACTTTTCTCCTCATCTTGATGGTCATCCCAAACGATTGCCCCTACTGTGTCATCAATTTGCCTGATGTACTCACTGGCATAATAGAACGACTCGTATACTATGTATTCCTCTACCATAGATCCCTCTAGTGTTTCCCTTTATCGAACAAAACCCTTCAATTTTTTCATGTACCTCTCTAAGAAGAACATCCAACGACATGAGAGCACCCCAGCTAATTCAACCTCATCAGGTAGGTGAATTAGAAGATGGACTTGAAAGTCCATAAAACTCGTGGGTTATTCCTTCTCAAACATACAAACAATCTCAGTTAACTCTCGACGCCACCATGGAATGCTAGCCACGCAACCACACATGAACAAATAGGTCGTGGGGGAATTCATGGTTCACGCAACCACACATGAACAAATGATAATGACACTACAAAATAGACACTCATGTCATTAATTGCCATAAAACTATGAGTGCATAACATATTTTTTTCAACAATGTAGAAGAAGAATCATGTATTTGACATACATGCCCTTAGAATGTTCAAATGGTCATGTGATTTCAACCCAGACAAATTCCCTTCTACAGTGAAGCAACATCGTAGAGTCGACCCATATAAAGAAGGTTCCTTCACAACCAATATAACATCCTTCGCCATAGAAAGATCATCTTTCTTCAAAATACATGGGGCATCACCTTCTTTAAAAGACCAAGATGAACCAACCTCTTCTCTAGTTTATTTTATTGGTCAATGTCTCATTTTAGTATTTGAAGCAATAAGATATCTCCTAATATCCAATGTGTCGCTTTTATTAGATGATATGTGCCTCCATAAAGAAGATGAATTTTTTTTGAATATATGTACAGGATCTAGTAAGTGGCCAATCTTAAGATACTCCCAATATGGAAGCTCATAAAATACAGATTTCCTTTTCATCCCAATGGGAATTTTTCAACATAGGTTTCAAAAAATTCATGATCATTGAACATAGGTTCCCCATTTGAATCAAACAATTCTACCATTTTCTTCTCCTTCTCTATGTCATATGCCCTAATCCAATCTGTTGGTTTCATTATTTCAGGTCTTCGGGTTCTCTCTAGTTTACCATTGAAATAAAATGCAACTCTTCTATAAGGGTGGTCTTATGGGAAGAATACCCTCGAATAGTCATACATTAGCTTTTGTAGGTGGGGACCACCTAGCCTTTATAGAAGGTCCACAACGTTTACATCCATAATACCCTTTTGTTACAAGACCTGGGATGTTATCATATACAGAACATGTTAGTGTCAAAAATATAGTTGCACCAAATGAAATATGCCAAATAACATTACAGATATAAACAAAGCAATCAACATGCTTACTAGAGACAACTCCTAGTCTTGGATAATCGTGTGTAGTGTACACACATATTCCATACAACATAAAAGACCTCTCCATTGGGATAGGTTCTAATACATCATATGCATGTATCCCTTCCCATAATTGCTTAAATTCATCGATCAATGGTTGGAGGTAGACATCCATTATCTTCACTTGTCTTCTACTCGGGACTACAAGAGCCAACATAAGATGTTCATTCTTCACAAAAAACCATGGGGGGGTATTGTTATTGATCACTACCACTGGCCAAACAAAATAGTTGGTGTTTTGGAGGGAATAAGAGTTAACTCCATCCATAGCTATGCTCAATCATAGGCTCTGTAATTCATCCTTGAATTTATCGAGCCATGTATCCTCTATATGCTCCATGGCTATTGAATCTGTTGGGATTCGCATAACTCATGGCTCACTTCTATGTGAGGCATGCCACCCCCGTAACATGGCTAATTGTTTGCAATGAAAGAGCCTCTGAATCCTTGGAATTATAGGCATGTGCCTCAATATCTTATGAGGAGGACCATGTGCCTTACCATTTTTTTTATGGTACTTGTCATGCCCACATTCTAGACATATCTCTTTGTCTTCATATTCATTTTTGTATAGAATACAATCATTCGGACATGTGTGGTATGATATGTACTCAATACCCAACATTTTTAGCATTTGTTTTGCCTTTGCATAGCTATCGAGCAAGACATTATCACTTTAAAGTAACTTATCTTTGAGTAACCTGCAATTAGTGGGTAATAGAAATGTACACTATCATTAAGCATGAATAAAATCAACCCTTTTCTTCCTTCATTGTGTGAAAAGATTCCTTAAAAATTTAGGGGACTCAATGGTTAGTTACCTCAAAAGTGTCGGGAAACACACATTTGACATACCATACATTTCTTTCAAGTTGTACAGTAACATTGTTGTCCCTAGTTGGGTAGACCTTGACCCCTGTACTCAACCAAAGAGAGGAGTAGTGGAAGCATATTCCAGGCTTTCGAAGAAGGTATCTACGACATCAACGTCATGCCCTAGTTCATTTTGTTGGAATGCATCTTACAACATTCCCTCCATGGCTTGGGTATCCCGCAAGAAATCATTCATACCAACCTCTATATCCCTACCTTCATCCCCAACATGTGAAGAACTAGTGTTACTGTAGAGGTTTTGAATTGGTGACTCGAGAGATAGTGGGAATTGAATATGTGGTTGTTTCAAGCATTCTCGGTATGCTTCCTCTCCGAGTTGTACTCATTTAGCGGCAAGTTCACGACTTGACATTATAGTGGGGTGCAATGGCATATGGTAGGCATGTCACTCGTCATCAGAATCCTAATTGTAAAAATATTGAACATTACATCGATAATATTAGTAACATAATGCATTTAATATGCTCAAACATTATACCAAGCACTTATTAGAAGCATGGGAATTTTTTTCTCAATAATAAACACGCAACCAACCACTTTATAAAACAAATGTTGAATTAAGAAATACATTTATATTAGTTCCATTGAAAATTCAAAAATACAATTACTCAATTATATTTTTCTTACTCCCTACAGGGTTGTCTACATAAAAGAGATCCAATTCACGGTGTAATACCGTTGACCCAGGCTGGTTGCTGGAAGATGACATGTTTCAATTGGTAGGGTAAAGCAGTTGTCCATTTTCATCAAACATCTGCTTGTGGTATCTTTCTCCTATTAAGAGCTTGCGAAATTTTGGGACTATTGGAATATCTTGAGAATCTAAACTCGATCCTACAAAATTCAATGAACAATTATTCAACTACAACTGCATACATAACATAAATTCAACAAGATAAATGAATTATAAATAAAATCTAGACGTACTACAATCGGTGTGAGAAAACTTGAAGGACTTCCAATGATATGGAATGAGATGGAATCTGAAAAATTGACCATCTGATATTATAATTCATTTTTTTCTGCATTTGACCCAAAATTGTCATCTTGGGAAGCATAGAACAATCTAACTTCAAACAGAATTTCGAATAACTTTATAAATTAACAGTGTGCTTAATCATATAAAGACACATCGATGCATATGGATAAACCAAATGCGCCAATGCGTTTAATTGAGCGAAGCACCGAAGACTAACCTTTGTTATTGCCTTGGCAAAGAAAAACCTCCACAAAATTTAAATGTGGATGCTTGCATTTGAATTTAGCAAATTAAATTGTTTTACGATGCATTATTACTTACACACTGCACTGGTGCATTTCTAATTGTATAGCTCATCGATTGAAGCAAGTTAGAAAAATAACACACTCTTACTATCAATGCCTTTAAATTTATTACGAAACATAAATCGATGCATTATACGTACACACCGCACCAATGTGCTACTCACTATATAGAGCACTAGAAATGTAGTTTCGAAAAAAATAGCACACACATTTATTATCAATGGGCTAAAACATACAACGAAAAAATGAACGGGAATTCTAGTTTTGTGTTTATAAATGAAAACCCTATTCATTCTTTTATTTTTTTGCCAAATTTTAGAAAGGAGATTTATGCAACATAGATTTATCAACAAAGACTTCGGAGTGGGTGGATCTTTTTTTAAGAGCTAACTTAGAAAGGGATTATTGTAGATCACATAGAAATCTGCAGAGGAGATATTTTAGATATATGACTTTATTCTATTAATCATCTTAATCTTTCGCCTATTTGATTCAAACAATTTTCAATGCATTCCCAAACAAAAAAAAGGATTTCATAGTTACCTTCAATATTGGACGCCTTAATTTCCTCACTGTTTTTTTGCTTTCTCTTTCTATATTTTAAATGGGAAAAAAAAAATTAAGCATTTTTATAGGGTTTGTTTAATTATATATGGGTGTTTCCTATCCATTGCAATGAAACCACTCATTGCATTGGATCCCACACTGTCTCGTTGTTGTCATTTTTTGTTTTTTAAGGCCTTCGCAGATAACAATGCGCTCTATACATAGGAATAGCATCAATGCGTATTTTTATGTCAACAACATCGCTTCATTTAAATTATAAATAATATTAAAAAGAGAAAACATTTTCGCAGTCGATGTGTACATTGTACCTAGATAAGCACGAGAGCACATTTTCTTACAAAGAGCACCGTTGAGTTTAAAATGGAAATAATATTGTTTTTTACATGGAAACCATCATGTCTTAAATTTTTTCATGGGTCGATGGTGCATAATAAACAATATTTACAAAGTTGTGCTTTTCTTAATTCAAAAAACACTGACTAAAAACAAAAATTTGTAAAACGTTTTTGATTTCACAAACTACATTGTTATAATGTATTGGTGCATATATATATGGTTGAGGCACCAATGTGTATAATTTTGGTTGACACCCCAATGCGTTTTAATTTACTATACACATCGATATAAAAAATACGTAATTTTTATATCTGATGATTCCTCCTCCTTTTCTCAGGGAGATTTTGAAAATTCCAAGAGACAAATAAGGGAAAAACCAAGACATGCTGGTAGGAATTTTCAAAAAAGTGTAGAAGAAGATGGTAAAAGAAATGAACATAATTGTGTTACAAGAGGAGCCATCCCAACTACAATGTGCATTAGATGTATGTAATCATTTATTTATTCTTTTATGTACATCGAATTTAATTATCATGTGAAATATTAATTTTCAATTTTGTTGCAGAAAAGAAAAAATAAAAATAAAACCCATTCAACACATAAGATAGGATGGCGAGGAATAAAAGGGTTGATCGCAAACTTTATGAGTATTTACGTTTTCGTCCTTTCTTGAGATTTCATGTTTTTTGTCCATGGATGTCTTCTAATAGGTGCTAACATACAAAGAGGAGCCAACCCATGAATTGATAAAATTTGGGTTAAGTATGGGTTGTGAATATATGTTTGATCTAGATGGATATCGGTGGCTGCCCACCTATTCCACTGGCTCAAAGAACAGTTTTCCATTTTGGCAGTTTTTTTACAGTTTTTCGAGTCCCAAACTTTTGGGGCCATTTTGAGGCCCTAAACAACGTTTTTTTGGACTTTTGGGAGGCCAAGGGTTGCTTGAGAGATAGACCTTTCCGACGAGGTATCGAACGCCCCAAACAGAGATTATATGCAAAAGCTACACCCCTGGGAAGTTGACGTATCAATTACCCCCATCGGGGCCCACAAACCTTTTGGCTTTTCATCTTCCCCTTTTGGCTTTTCATCTTTCGGGGTTAGGGTTTTGGATTTTACTTATGTTAAAAATTCCTTTGGAGCCTCATTTTAACAATCATCTTCTTGTGAATGAGCGTAGCCGTCACATCTCTTCTCAGAGATAAGATGTCACCATTCTAGCGAGTCTTTCACTCTTTAATTTTACAATTCTGTACATTTCACTCATTAATAGAAATTGTGTATTAATGTATATATGTGCCTCTTGTTATACACATCTGATATACTTCTTGTATATTATTGGATATCTCATATATCTCTTTACATTTCTTTATTATATCTCCACTCTCACTTTGTGCCGAAAATAATTCGGATTAGTGATATCAGAGCATGCTGCTCTTGATCGTTTTTTAGTGCACGTCCCCGACAAGGTCTGAGTATAGAAAGTTGGGTCTCAAGCTTGTCTCTTTTGAATATAATCACTCTCGCATACCCAAGAAACCCTCCATGGTGGAAGAAAATAAAAAGGATGGAGCATAAGATTCTATTAATCTGTTGCTTGAGCAAGCTCTCACACAACATAGGGACGAAATGACAAAGAATTTTGCCCACATCCTTCAATGTCTGTCGAAAACGACAGGTGCATCTTCATCAAGTGGCCACTTTGGAGGCACCTCACCTTTCAAGGTACAAGTTAATTTTGATATTCCCCTGAAGGACAGATAAATGCAGATGCCTTGGAAAAATGGTTAAATCTGCTAGAAGGTTATTTTTCTATTCACAATTTCTTTGACAGGGAAAAGATCACCTTCACACTCCTTAAGGCTCTCCCCCATGTCAAGGAACAATAATAACCTGTTGGTAACTATGACAACCAATACATGAGATGGACCACACTACAACAAGAGAGGGGCCAAACAGTGTAGGAGTTCACAAATAATTTCCATACCTTGCACACCAACCTAGGTATCAAAGACTCAGAGCGACATCTGGTTTTGAAATACCGTAGGGCTCTGCATAAGTACATCCAAACCGAAATGGATTTCATCGACATCTCATCACTGGGACCTGGCTATCAATATGTTGTCAAAATCGAGCAAAAATTTAGGCACCAAAACAAACGAGAGTTCAGGTCTGTAAATCCACAACATCCAAAGTATGATAAAGACGACCCTAACAAACAACCTCCTGAAAACCCTTCCAAGCCACAGGAAAAGAAGGGTAATGGAAAGACGAAGAAGGATACTGGAAAGTGGTGTGATTTCCACAAAATCCCCTAGCACAACATTGATTAATGTCTCTCAAAACAATCATCGGTGGTTGAGATCAAAGAAAAGGAGTTGAACCCTGATTCAGAATCTGATTCGGAAAATAACGGAAGAAGACAGATCATCGATGCAGACCCCACTGCTACTGTCACGACCACAACAATTCAACTATAAGAACCAATAGATCCTGAAGAGGGGGAGCACCTTTTTCATTCACATATGTGGGTGAAGGGGACCCCCTTGCATTTTATTGTTGATAGTGAAAGCTAGAAGAACCTCATGTTTGCATAGGTCGTCAAACAGTTGGGATTGTCGACTACACCACACCTGCATCCATACAACATCGGGTGGCTTCGCCAAGGAATAGATCTTCGTGTCAGCCAACAGTGTCGATTGTCATATGACATTCATCCCTTCAAGGATGAGGTATTATGTGATGTTGCCCCGCTGAATGTCTATTTGGACAAGCCGAATATGTGGAAGCGCCATGTTATTTATGAGTCTCGACCCTGTAGTGTCATTGTTACTCTGGGGGGTCATGTCTACAGGATACCAGAGGTAGTTCTGACTACTGTCCCACCAAAACAGTGCCACAAGGTAATCTCTCATACTACAAAATTCAACATCTTCACAATATGTTCAAAAGGTAAACAAAAGGACATTGCAACCACTGTGGCCTTGGGCCAAGACCTTTCTATCTAGAAGAAGTAGATTGCATAAGAGAAAGAAGATATTGTTTCTTCACATACGAGGGTGACTACACATTGCCTAGTCAAGCCAAGATACTATAGGTTGGCTGAACATATTCAACCCCACCAACAACAGGTTCATGATAACCTTCCACAAGCCAAGCAACTCACCAAAGTTTAGATTCGACAAACGCTTCCCCATATCCCACGAGAACTCAACACAATGGAGACCATTTCTTCCTAAGGAGGGAGGATGGATCTAGATGGACATCGGTGGCCACCCACCTATTCCACTGGCTCAAAGAACAATTTTCCATTTTGATGGTTTTTTACAGTTTTTTCGAGTCTCAAACTTTCGGGGCCATTTTGAGGCCCTAAACGACGTTTTTTTGGACTTTTGGGGGGCAAGAGGTATTTTTAATATACCTTGACCCTCGACAAAAGTTGTACTTCTCAGATAGACCTTTTCAATGAGGTATCGAACGCCCCAAACGAAGATCGTATGCAAAAGTTATGCCCCTGGGAAGTTGACGTATCAACTACCCCCATCGGGGTCCGCAAACCTTTTGGATATTCATCTTTCGGGGTTAGGGCTTTGGATTTTACTTATGTTAAAAAGGACTTTGGAGCCTCATTGTAACAATCATCTTCTTCTGAACAAGCATAGCCATCACATCTCTTCTCATAGATAAGTTGCCACCATTCTAGCGAGTCTTCCGCTCTGTAATTTTGCAGTTCTATAAATTTCACTCATTAATAGAAATTGTGTATTACTGTATATTTGTGCCTCTTGTTATATACATATGATATATCTCTATTATATTATTGGATATCTGATATATCTCTGTACATTTCTTCATTATATCTCCGCTCTCATTTCGTGCTGAAAATAATCCAGATCAATGTTGAAGTATGAAAGTTTAATTGAACAATTTGTAAGTAGCGATGTTGTTTAACTTCCCTTGTTTTATATAAATTAATGAAACAACAAGAAAATTGTATATTGATTATACTTACTATGCTTTGTTATGACATATTAAACATATAGGTAACAAAGTATGTAATGCAACCAACAGAGGAGGTTTTGAGAGAGTGGATGAAGCATGGCTTTAAAAGCATGTGTATTGTTTATGAAAGACTTGGTGCTAAGGTATGTTTTTTATTTACACAATTATGTATATTCTACTATATATATAAATGTAGATATACTTATTATATTTTATTTCTATGTTTTTAAATGGAAGATGAAGGGGCGAAACATAAAAAAACAAGTTGATCAAGAAAACATTAGGTTAAATAAGCAAAGTACAATATCGCTTACAAATGATGAAGAAATGAGGCATCCACGCAACTTGAGCGATGACAACAATTCAATTGATGAATGACAATCGATATAATTGAATGTTAGTGCAAGTTGTATGCTTTAGAATATTTGTCTCTAAAAATCGAGTATTTTGTTTAATGTACTCGACATATTGTCCCAATTGCATGAGGACATGTTACCAATAAGTGTAACAATTACATATTGGTTGCAATTTGATTATTGTGGACCTTTACGTTGTCCCTTTTTGTATGACAATGGGTCTCTTATTCATATATAATAAAATGTTTTTCTTATTTTATTGTATTGTTGAATGTTGTAAAATGTTACATTGTTGAATAATTAGTATGTGGATGATTTACATTGTTACAAATAATAGAGGTGTAATTCGTTGGATAACACATTAATGCAATCATTATATCAAAATGCAATAACAAAAATATAAAACAATGTTATTATAAAAAATATTTGATTTTGAAATGATTAATTGAAAATTTGTAAAAAAAAGATTAATTAAAATATATACATATAAGTGCATTGTATTCTTATGAGCTCACTAGACGCTGTGTGCCATAATATAGAAATCGATGCGTTTTGAGGAGTCATACACACCGATGCACATTAATTATAATAACACACCGATATGAACTATTGAGAAAAAACATTGTTCCATAAATGACATAATGTACAATAATATTTATTGTTTCAAAATTGTGTGGTGCTCGTGTTTAAAATATACATCGGGGCACTAAATATAATGTACGCACCGATGGGTTACTTTTATTATATGCATCGGGTCTCTAAAAGTAATGTATACACCATTGCTTTTATTATAATATATGCACCAGTGAGTAGTAAAAATAATGGCACCGACATCTCACCTCGAACATTCAAAATTTCACCACCCTTCGGTGCATATGGTAAAACAGACATCGATACATACTAATTATACATGCATTGAGGCGCACGTTATATTAAACACATTGGGACACACACTATATTAAATGCACCGAGGCTCAAGATAACTTAAACGCATCAATGCGCACTATAACTTAAACACACCAAGGAGTACAAAAATTAAAAAGCATTAATGCTTCATACACAAACAAGGTGGAACCAGTGCATAGAAATTATAAAAGCATCGATGCTTTGCATACAACGAAAAAGGCGAAACCAGTGCGAAATATTTGTAAACACACGTAGCCAGGTTTGTAAAGAGCACATCGGTGTGTTTTGATAATAAAAACACAAAAAAAACCTCTACTACAAGCTTCGCCCACCCAAATCTTTTTAGTTAGATGGAACATCCGTTAAAACCTCTACAATCAATAGAGGATCTTGTAGCGAAGGATTTTTTGACAATTTTGTAACACTAAAAACTTTCGCAAAAACGTCCACTAAAAGACATTCTCCTTGTAGTGACACATGCAGTAGTTGTCTCCACATAACAAGAATATTGCATGAGAAACAAGTGTTGCAAGGCAACGGTAGTCCCTGCCTTTGGTGAATTTGAAAATTCATAATAAAAATAATAATGATTTAAAACTAAATAAGATTAAATTATATAAATTGTAAAACTAAATAAAAAAAGGTAAAACTTTTTAATGCTTTTTATATTATTAATTAGATTTGAAAATTGATAAAATAATGATTTAAAACTAAAATAAGACTAAATTATATAATCTGTAAAACTAAATAAAAAAGGATAAAACATTTTAATATTTTTTAT